>BPLR01003004.1:0-21445 GCA_021605095.1 Caerostris extrusa
CCATTCTCGATCAATCAATACAGAAAGGTTTTTCTTAATCTGAGATGGCGAAAATTGTATAGAAAATCAATGACTGCTTTCTCCCCGTTGCTTTCTTCACATAGAAGTCAGCCAACTCATTTCCTTCGAAACCCTTGCGGGCTCTGATCCATTCAAATTTTATTTATCTTTTGAAACCACTAACTTTTGTTTCAGCTCATGAACAGCCGCTGATACATTATTGACATTATTAAGCGCCCTTCAACACAGATTTTGAGTCGGACACTATAACCATATTAAAAATTTATTTTTAATAGTGTAATCCACCGCATCTCTAATCGCCAACAATTCTGCATTAAAAACTGTGGCGTAATCACTTCTTCTCTTTGATGCACAAAATGTTCCTTGCCATTTATAAAATGCACAAATGCATAGCCAGTTCTGTTGTCTTTTTTAGAACCATCTGTAAAAATAGTATTTTTATAATTCTCAGAGAAATCATTCCAGACTGAGATCTCCACGTCCCATGGAGGAATTATCTTCATTTCTTCCCTTTAAGTCAGAATGGGAGATAATTACATTGTCGAGCAAAATGTCCTGTCCTAGAGCCTCCAGGCGATAAAAATAGATCGAATATTTCAATTTAATGTCAAGTGGAGTCACACCTGCCAAAATATTAAGAGCATCAGACGAAACAGTCTTGTGCTTGGGTAACATTTAAAAGAGCCCTGCGCTGCAGCTGTCTAATTTTGATGTTTTGCTGGACCCCATCTTTATACCAAATCTGATAACCATATGTAATAACTTTTCGATGACTTTTCGTAAATTTCTTTCTTAACTTGGGGTTGTATGCCCCATGTCACTTTACAGTATCTGTTTAGCTTATGTTGAATTTTATTCACTTTCTCCTTTATATAATTCAGGTGCGGACTCCATGAAAACGATGATCAATAATTATTCCTAAATATTTCAGTTCTTTCACATGTGCAATTTTGTTATTATTTATCCTAATAGAGGGAATATGAGAGACTTTTTTATTTGTAATTAAGATGAATTTGCTTTTATCATAATTGATATTTAAATCATGTTTTGATATCCAATCATGCACCATGTTAAGAGGCCTAATACTTTTTGTTTGAAATGAAAAGATGCTGAAGCTTTCATTAAGACAACAATATCATCAACAAACGCTTGAATTTCTATGTCAATGCCAACATCAATCTGCAACAGATCATTTATAAAAAATATTCCACAATATTGGTCCTAAACAAGAACCTTTTTGGGACACCAATATTGTAGGAGATTTCATTTTCTTTATTAGATATAAGTCGATCTTTTAAAAAGTCAAAAATAGTATTTTTAATGAAATAAGGAATGGGAAGATCCAAAATTTTTCTTTTTCAATAAATTCCAATTCACAGAATTGAAAGCATTAGCAATGTCCAAAGAAATGAGACATGTGACTCGGCCTTCCCTATCAGCTTGACTAACATACCTTTTTGATGTTCTCAATAGCTGAAATAGTGGACTTTTTCCTCCTAAATCCATATTGATTAGGACTGAAGTAATGCTCCATTTCAAGATGGTAAATGAGCCTATCAACAATGATCCTATCAAATAACTTTCCCCATGTCGACAGAAGACAAATGGGTCTATAATGTGATGGCATGTTCAAATTTTTCCGAACTTTGGGAATCAGTACTACCTCAGCTATTTTCCAAGGACTTGGGAATCTTCCATTCCTTAGAAGCATGTTGAACAGTGAAACAAACCATTCCTTATTTGCTGCAAAAATTTCTCTAACAACCTCTCCAGGAATCTTATCTATACCTGGGGCTTTTCTACTTTTAATCTTCGCCATTGCCCTTTCAATCTCCAAACTGGAGAGCTCTTGAAAGTTGGTAGTTGCCATTTCAACTGGATAAATTTCATTCTGATATGCCCTAATCGGGAAGTGATGTTGAAGAATAGCGGTAATTGTTTCTCCTGTAGAAGAAGTGAGAGAACTATCTGACCTTAGAACAGGTGCATAAACTTTGTTTTTCTGAATCTTATCAGTAATAATTTTGAAATTTTTCCTAAACAAATTTTTCGTCGTAATATTGGAAATAAAGTTTTCAAACATGCTCTCTTATGCACAAGTATATATTTCTTATAGAGAGCTTGGGACTTTTGAAATTCAATTTTTTTTATGTTTCTTCTGTCATCGTCCTTCTCCTTCTGAAAGAGACGTCTCAAGGCTCTAGTCTTAGATCGCAATGCTCGCAACTGAGGAGTCCACCATATAGCATTTCTTTTCACCTTAGCATGCTTTCTGGGCTTTTGAGACTGTATAATATTTTTCAAGATATCATCTTGAAGTCCCTTGATGCAATTGTCCAAATCATGGACGGATAAAGAGTCAATAACATTTTGGTGGTCCTCCAGTAAACGAGCAAGATTGATCTTTAATTGAAGCCAATTAATATTCCTAATATTTACATTCGACTTGTTAGTTTCATCTCCTTCCAAGCTCCAAATGACATTAATCAAATTGTGATCACTATTTGTGATCTCATCAACAACTTCAACGTGAAGCCTAGAATCAATATTTTTTGATATTATCAAGTCCACCCAGCTCTCTCCTCGAGAAGAGCAGAAAGTAGGTGGAGAAGCAGGATTATTTTCAACAAAGAGCTAATTTTTGTTACAAAAGTCTAAAAGTTTTTGTCCTCTAAGGTCAAGGTCTCTCTTTCCCCAAATTCGAGATTTAGCATTAAAATCTCCACAAATAATCAATTTTGAGTCAGAAAATTTAATAATCTGTTCCTGTATAACGTTCAAATGAATTTCAATGTCTTCACTTGGAGAACAATATACCGACAAAATAAGAAAAGAAACCTCGTGCACCGTCAGTTCTAAAAGAATGAGGTTTTACTTTCAAACAAAAGGAGTACCTGAGCAGATTGCTTAACCGCAATCGCTGTTTTGGGACTTTCTTCATAATGGAAGACTTTGTAAGTTATCGGAATATTCAAGATTTTGCTATTCAAACTATATGGCTCATTTAGCGAGTAAAAAATCAAAACTATTATTTATCATTGTCTGATTTAATTGTGTCATAGCCGCAATAGAATTTCCTAAATTAATATGAGAACCTTTAATCTCAATTTTTTCAACTAAATTATCCATAGTTGGTTCTAGTAATCAAATTCTTTATTTCCTTCTCTCGTAAATTTTACATTTTGAAGAAATGCAGCTATGTTCCAAACTCATATTTGTTTTATACTTGCTATTATGAAATGACAATTTAAACACTGAGAAGTATTTTTACAGTTCTTCCAACTGTGCTCATCACTTCCACAGTTAGTGCACATTTCCTTTGGACTTTTGCAAAAAATTTAGACAAGTGGCCAAAACGACCACACTTGTAACATTGCAAGGGTTTCAAGAACTCCTTAACTGCAATTATCTCCCATCCGATGGTGATGGAGTTTTTGATGGACCCAACTCTAAAACATAATTCTTGCCATATTTAGTTTTAAAAGAAGTACGAACTTTTAAAATGTCTTTCTCGGTTTCTTCTTCCACATAATTCTCTTTTAATGTTTCTAATAATTTCTTCTTCCGAAGTGTCATTTGAAATGTTATAGCAAATTATTGTGGGATTTCTGAAATGAGGTTTCATAACCTTGAAATCCTCCTTATACCCCTCACTTTTATTCATTTCATCAATTATCTTATCTATATCATCTGAATTCGTGGTTTCAATGAAGAGACCACCTCTAGAAATGCTTTTGATCTTTTTTATACCAACATTTAACTTGCTGATATTTATATGTTGCTTAAGTTTTTGACTTGGTAAAACTGACAGTTTTACTCTCATCCTTTGGTTTGATAATAAAAGCTGCTGCTTTCTTTGCCGGCTCTTGCTTCGTGAGCGGCTTTTGCTTTGTTCTCTTTTGTTCGCTTTCACAACCTGAGCAAAAGAAGGTTTGCTGTTAACCATTTTTTTCCAATTCATCCTTAGCTCCGTAAGGATATTGATCTTCCTTTCTTGCACATTTATGATGTCCATCAAACTGGTTATCATATCCCTCATTTGCCCTTTATCAACCTTAAGGCATAAAAAGACAACTATCTTAAGTGTTTACCAGCCGCGTTAGGGGAAAAAAAAAACCCTTGTTCAAATCACGATTTTTCGTGAAAATCGAAAAACACAATTGCTTTATCTTAAAGATAATTTAAAGAAAACATTTTCGAGTCTGAGTCATTAGAAGTTGAAATGCTCCTTCACGAGCTATTGGGATACCGAAATTATGCACGCAAAACTTTCATGTGGGAAAGGTGGAAACAGGGTTAATTAGGATTTGTGTAATCATTATTCATTGCATTTTAAGTTATACACCATAAAAGTTAATAAAAGATTTTTTTAAAAAAAAGGTGCCACATTCAACCACTCAGGAGAATCCTTCGACACGACTGAGAAAGTTCAGTCAGTATAAAGAGGGCGCCACTGATGCCCTGCAGTAGGTGCTGTGAGATGTACGAAAAGATCGGTTACACAATTGCATTTCTGAAAAACAGTATTGTTAGTGTACCAAAAATGCAATTTACGATAACTGTTAAAATCATTTTCAGAATGGAATGAAATTTTAGTTCTATGTTATCAACACCTACATAACATGACGGCATTGAAGTAAAAGATTTCAAATATATTCGACGAGAGATGAGTTATTGGCATTTCTGTTAAAAGCAATGCTGTTTTTCAATTCCTACTATTAGTTCGCACTCTCCCTATATACACCTTGTACCAATTTTCAGTCGTTCATAAAACACTTTTGATTTAGCTACTCGAGTTCTAATGCATTTTTTGCAACTTGCAGTGGTCGACACTTGATGTCGATACGGGTTTTTCAAATATTAATTCATTCATTAAATTTAAGTAATAGAATCGACCAACATCGGTGCAATTCCGCCAAACGCATCTACGGTACTGCTGAACGAAGAATGCTACCATTAATAGTACTATCATGGGCACGAACAGTACATAAGGTATCTCTGTAGATTATGCAGGTCAAGCATATGTCACATTGAGTCGTGTGAAATGATTAGATGGACTGATGGAAATGATTAGACTGCTCGAAACTGTTGTGCTTCATGTTATGTAGGTGTTGATAACATAGAACTAAAAATAACAGCAATATATTTTCAAATGTCAGCAATATATTTTTGTAAATATTTTTATATAATTATTGTATATTTCATATGCTATGTGCGTCCCTTGAAGGGGATGTTTGTTTGTCTCTGCACCTGACCGGATGGGAATCCGATTTGCCACAGCTGGGGGTGAAGGGGATATCTCTGGAAAATATTTTTATTGGCAGGGATCATACGAAACTTCGTGCCGGATGGCCAAGAGCAATAATTTACTGAGACTTTTAAGAATCTTGTTGTCTACTAGCATGCTGGGATTTTTTAATGGTCGGGGGTGAGTCGGCCGAACTGATATAGACTCTGATATGGTGTCGGCAACCGTCGCCCTCCCCTCCCCCTCCGAAAATGAACTATAAAACGGAGGCGATGGACATCGTAAGGGGGAGAGAGAAAGAAAAGGGACGAGGTGAAGACTGTACTCCGGAGCTCGAAGGAAGGTGGCTGAAATTAAAAAATGGAAGACGGGAAGATGACCGAGGCCGATGGTTGTACCATATCCAGCGTGAAATAGATATATTAGACTGGGAGTTTGGCGGTGAATCGGAGTGACTGGCATCCCTTGCATACTTCTCTCGTTTTCTATGAAATAGCTGGTGATCCCCTGGCAGCAGCATCACTTAAAAAAAAAAAAAAAAAAAGTGTACAATCCAAGTTATATGATATGGACAAGTTTCCCCAGGTCTCCTGCCCGACACAAGAGTCCCATGAGCGGTTGGCCCCCTGCTGCCAAGACTTTGATCAATGGTGCATATAGAGCATTATTAACACTGAAACTTTAAAGTTGAAAGAAGAAAAAAAAAAAAAAGGGGGGGCCTCTTCCCCAGCTGTCGTGGCAAGTTATGAACTGTAAGGTCTATCACCTTATTATTAAGAATTAATTTAGAATTGCGGCAACTTGTATAAATTATATTTTTGTTAATCTTGTCCATTGCATTGTCCATGCATTATCCGAATTATACTTTTATTGATAACGTTGATTAAATGATTTTAATTCAAGCTTACTATTGTAAATATTAATAAATACATTTTTTTGTTTATATTTTAAATTATGAAATTTTTTTCTGTGTATTATTTCATGTGTGTTTCCTTTTCCAACTTATATAAGTCTCTGAAGGCATGCGAACTTGTTGATTTAAAATGTGATATGGGTCATTGCGGAATTTCATAATGGTTATCGTGTGTGTAAGTAAACGGTGTAGATAGTTGTTTCCAGAATCAGGTTTTTGTTTAAGTAAGGTTTTTAAAGAAATAAGCAACACCGCAAAACTCACTGAAAGGTTCCTTGCAATAATAAAGCATTACAAGAATGAGACATTATGGACCACCATCAGCTTCATAAATTAGAAACGAAAAAAAAAAAAAAAAAAAAAAACCAGAAAGCACATAAATAGTAACATAATAGTCCGATACCATACACAGAGAGGGAAATTGCAAGGAAATTCGCTTTCTATATTGCAACTTAATAGTGCGATTCTGTCCTATGAGTGTACATATTTATATGAATTGTAATTGTTTAATAAAAAGTAACTGAAATAAAATGTTTCTTTGTTGACCCGAGTAGGAATTGACTTTAAAAAAAGGTTTTATTTTCCTCGTATTTTTGCTCTAGATGGCTCGATTAGCTCTACTTTAGAACAGCGCCATTCTTTGAGTTCCGAGCCTGCAGAATGGACAGGCGGCTACATGTACGCAAGTGAAGGGAACAAGTTTCACGTATTCTTTTAGTTAGTTAGGAGTGTGTACTTCTTCTTCATGGGCTGCTGCGCCAATGAGGCCGTCAGCAGATTTCGAGACAGAAGATATTTTCTTTTTACGGGATAAGGTTATGAGTCCTACGTCCAACGCTCTACAGTCCTATTAGACCGGGACCTACGGTTTAAAGCGGATTCTGAACCACTACAGGCATCCATGACACCATCGGGACTCGAATCCGAAACATGTGGCACCGAAGGCCAGAGCATAAGTCACTCGGCCATCAGGCCCCTGTGGTGCCTATGTAAAGTAAAAATACACTTTTTGTCAAAAAAATACCGTTCTAGCTAAATTTTAACAAAAACATATGCATGTATGTGTTCAATATGCATGTCGAAGCCTGAATGGCCGAGTGGATAGCGCTCTGGCCCTCGGTACCACAGCTTTCGTGTTTGAATCCCAGCGGAGCCATGGATGTTTGTAGTGATTCGGAATCCACTTTAAACCGTAGGACCCGGTTCTAATAGGAGCGTTGCGGGGGCATTGCTACTCCGCGTCCGTGGCTTATCTTCAAATTACGCGCACCCCCTGAGTCATGCAAAGTGAATAACGTGTATGCAGCGCTTGCCTTAAGGCATCCAAGACAGCTGTCTAAGTGTTTGCCGGCTGCATTAGAACAAAAATGTTTTAATTTTCATGTTCGCGAATGTTTTAAACATAACTTAACAATACCATTAGAAAAAAAAAAAAAAAATTCCATGAAACATTATTTAAAAATGTTGACATTGAACTTGGTCACCTCTTTTTATTATCCCTTTACTACCCTCCTTTTTTTTCAATTCCTTCTATTAGCCCACACTCTCCCTATATATATCTTGTTCACATTTTCAATCCTTCATAAAATACTTTTTATTCATCCACTCCAGTTCAAATACATTGTTTTAAACTTGTAGTGGATGACACTGGATGTCAATACAGTTTTTTCAAATATTAATTCATTCATTCAATTTAATTCATTCATTTTAGGTTTTTTTTTTCCAGATTTAAGGTGCATGTATCTACCAATAGATGGCGTCATATAAACTTAAAAGAAAGAACATTATTTTATGGGAACATTATTTATAAAGGACTTTTCTGCAATAGAGTGAAAAAAAGTAGGAATTGACTTAAATTTTTTTAATTTTTTTTACTTGTTTTGTGAGAGCAATTCACAAAAACTCTTGTTTTTACATCCCATTTCGTCACAGCAGTGCCCGACGGCATTTTATTAAGCGCGATTAAAAAGTGAAGAGTTCGATGCCCCGGCGTTCTTCAAAAAAAGTCCGCAAATGACGAAAAAGTCGAAATTCAGAAAGTGAGCGGACAGCACGACTGAGGTTGCGAAAGATGCGTAAGGACGGCGTCGCGAACCGCCCTTCTGCTCGGTCCACTGATGCGGCGTGACACGGAACAAAGAGCTGAAAACTGTTTACATGGCGTTTCACGCTTGGGGTACCCGAAAAAAAAAAAAAAAAAAAAAAAAAAAGTATAATTCGGAAGAACCATTGCTATTTTCTTACATTTTTGCTTTATATGCTGTTTATGTTACTGCAATTTTTAAATGCATTGCGAAGTAAGTATAGTATTTGCATTTCTCATTATTTCTTGTTCCGACTTCAAACGGTCCAGTTGAAAAAAAAAAAAAAAAAAAAAAAAATTCCAACAATTTTTTTTTTCAAAAGCTTTTTATTTATTCTTTCAAATTTATTTCATCGCCTTTAGAGTAATCCCACCCGGACACAATGCACTAGTATGCCAACAATTTTTTACAATCCTCAGTGCATGCTGAAAAGTCATCGGCAGGGATGGCCTTCAAAGCGCGCTGCGATTCACGTTGAATCTCTACAATGGACTCAAAACGATGTCCCCGGAGTGGTCTTTTGAGTTTAGGGAATGGTCAGAAATCGCATGGTGAGAATACGATGGTTGTGGAACGATATGCGTTTCATTTTTGGCGAAAAAGTTAATAAGGATCAATGCAGTGCGAGCTGGCGCATTCAGTGTTTTCGGTACCCATCGAGATTAATACGTTTGAGGCTCAAATGGAATGGACCGATCCTTTTGAAATTCCAACATCATCAGCAAGGTCTTAAATTGTAAACCGACTGTTTGCAAGCACCCAATCTTTAATTTTTGGACGTGAGTTTTGTTGACGTTGATGGTTGACCAGAGCGCTCTTCGTCTTCAACGCGTTCTCTGCCTTCTTTGAACTGTTTATATCACTTCTGAACATTGCTTTCCGGTATAAGAATGCCTTCTGCAACATTCTATACGTTTCCGCAAACAAAATTGAATGCAAGTTCTTTGCTCAATTCATTCAGACATTTCAAAAATCGCCGGAATCCGTTTTAGCGTCTCACAAAGCCAAGCGTAACTCAAGCACTAATGAATATTTTGACGTCAGATTTCACACAGTGCCAGCGACCTAAAAAGAAAAGAAAAAAAAAAAAAAAAAAAACCTGAAATTTCAAATGCCCGGAAAATTGAAATTGAAATTTGGTTTTACTTTTGGGCACAGTAGTAATCTGCTTTGGAAAAAAATTAATTTACAGCAGGCATGCTCGTGTGGGAGATCACATGTATTCATTGCGACTTGATCGCAGTTCACATTAAAAAAAAAAAAAAAAAAACTGTAGGGAAAGCACCTAAAAGTATATATATATAATTTCTTCACGTGTAATAATGTAATTGCTCCTTTCCTATATATGGCAACATCTACTGTAGAGCATCAACAGCACCCCTTTATACTAACTGAACTTCCTCAGTAGTGGACAATGTCCTTGTGATGTTGAATGATACAATTTTCTTTTATTTTGTAATTAACTGATGATGTTTCTCACGATGTAACTTAAAAATACAATTAATAATGGTCGCATAACTTGGGCTCATAACAATTAACTCCATTTCCACCCTACCCCCCATCTTTCACAGTAAGAAAACTGAATAGAAAAGTAAAACTTTCATTTCGTTCATTTAACACGCATTTGATTAAGTTTCTATAGTTACAAAAAGTGGTAAGTCAAATGATATACATATATATATATTTTATAATGTCTAAAAATGTGTTTATGTGCAGTTGTATGATCAAAGCAGGATGGTGCATTTTACTGTATTCATTTCCACCCATATCATTGACTTTGTTTGGTACGATTTTAAAGTTGCACATGTTTTGTGCAATGAATATTGCAGAGATAAAAGAAAAAAATGTACATAGAGATGCCGCAAGTCGTGGACAAGAAATTTGAACTTCTAATCTGCAATAATATTAATCCCTATAATATTAATCCTTATAATATTGTTTTTAATAATTGAATGCTATGTCGTTCGGTACCACAAGTTTCATTTGCGAGTCCCGGCGGTGCCATGGATGTCTAGTGGTTCGAATCCACTTTAAACCGTAGGTCCCGGTCTAACATGATCGTAAGAGCGCTGCAGGGATAGTGTTACTCCGCGTCCGTGGCAAATCTTCCAGCTACAGGCACCTGGCCTGGGTCGTGCTAAGTCAGTAACGTCGGTGCAGCGCTTGCCTTCAAGGCTTTTCCAAGACGACTTCTAAGTGCTTGCGGGCTGCATTAGAACGAACAATATATATATATAAGTGTTGTTTTTATATTAAACTAGCGGAATCTCATTCCTTATTGTAATATTTCATCAAAATGTGAAAAATTCCTTAAAAAAAAATTAGCGATTGTATTTTTGTGAAAAGTAAAACGAACACATTGGGCAGTCTGCAGTGAGCACCGCTGACTCACAGCATGACAAACTACTATGATTATACAAAGGCATCGTAAAAGGAACAACACCGCTTAAATTAGATATAAAAAAAAGAAAAGAAAATACGAGTTAGTTAATAGGATTCAAAAATATGTATCAGTACATACAATAGAAGAATTATTCAATTTAATCCTGTACAGTTAGTTAAAGAGAAATACCCATCAAAATGCGTGTTTAAAATTTCTTTTCTTTATGTGCTATTGTTCTAATGCAGCTGTCAGTACATAGACAGTTCATCTTTACACCATAAGCAAGGATTGCATTCGCTTCTTGTTACTCATTACACTACCCAGTGGGCCAGCTTGTGTAGCTTGATATGCAACGGACGCGAAGTAACACTGCCCCTCCACAATCTTATAAGACCGGGACCTACGGTTTAAAGTGGATTCCGAATCGCAACAAAGATCCATGGCACCGCCGGGACTCGAACCCGAAACCAGTTTCATCACCAGTTACCGAGCGCCAGAGCGCTAACCACTCAGCTATCAAGTCCTTCTATTCTATAACGTTTTTTTGCTATAAGTTAAATGAAATTATCGTATATTGCGTTTGTTTACACATCAGTTAATATTTTTTCTGTATCATTTGGTAAGTGCAGCGATTAACATCGACTAACGTTTTTCATATGGCCGACGCATTTTCTGGAACTACAGTTGATGAAGATCTTCCTATATGTTCTTGATCCAGCAGAGAACTTCGACCTCTACGAAATTCTGTAAACCATCTAAATACAGTAGCATGAGATGGAGCTTCGTCTCCAATGCTAGTTGTAGACGTTGAAGGCATTCTTCTTGATTTAACAACATTTTAAAATCATAGCGCGATAATGCTCTCGCGTCAATTCCATTTTCCTTTCTTCTGAAATCTATTCTACGACAGCTAAATTGCAATTGTTGCCACACAAAGTATCGTCTGCTGCCATAAAAGAGTTCAATTTAAGGAATATTTTTTTCCTGCGTTTGTCGTCTGCCACTGTCTCAAAACTTTCAGAGTTAACCTCATTTACAAACGTAACACATATATATATTTTTTAAAAAAGTAAGCAGAATTGTATATTTTTTTAAAAATAGAAACAGAATTTTTTAAAAAAGATAAAGTAATACTGATACCCAAAAATTAATTAACGAATTAAAAAAAAAACATGTATAAAAAGGATAGAAAATGCTCTACAAAATAATTTAATTTTAGTCTTATTTAATGATCTAAGTATTGAATATCTTTTGTGAACAGCTACTTTCTATTTTTGCGTTTTATTTTACTGAAAAATTAAGTTAAAAAATGTAATAAAAGAATAGTTCTCTAAATTATCGGTTTTGGGAGAATGAAATGATATTGAGATAGGAAAAATGCAGACGATTTTGAAGAAAAAAAATACGATTATAAAGCAATCGGGTATTAACAAAACAGTGAATCAAAATCGAATATTTTGAAAAGTAAACAAAACAAACAAACACTTAAAGAAAGTAAAAAAAAAAAAAAAATATCTGAAACTTATTTACCGTTAAATAAAAATAAACAATCACCTTACAAAAAAAAAATAAAAAGAACAAAGCAGTTAAAAGAATGGAGCCATTAGAGCGAAACAAAAAAGAAGTGCCCCGGAAGGGGGTAGCGACCACTTTCTCCCAAGAGCAATCAGAATTCGAACGACCGAGCTTATGGGATTCAAACGCGTCTTTTTTAAAAAAGAAAAAAGGCTGAGAGTGATTTTTCTGAGGCTCCGTTTGGGAACCTGTTTCGACCAATCAGAGCGTTCCGAACGAGGGTTATCTACCTGTTTGAAAACGAAACGTCGACGCAGGTGGAAAAGCAAGCATTAAAAGCGCCTCTCATAACGAAAAGTCGGTGGATGCTTCTAGTCGTGAATATTAATATTAAACCACCGCAATATTCATAACAAAATAATGACTTCATCATCTTCCGCGCATCCGAAGTCGACCCTCGACGCCCTCCCCGCATCCTTCGTGTCGGCCATGCGAGTTCTTTTCGACGTCATGGACGACCAGCGGACCGGGTACGTTCGTCTGGCCGACATCGAGGAGCGTTGGCAAGAGAACGGATCCGTGATTCGCGGTCTGCCCAGCGGAGTGGTCGAGAGCCTGCGCAAAGTGACCCCCGCCAACGGTCTGTTGACATTCGAACGTTTCTGCGCGGGCCTCAGGATCTGTCTGTTGCGCCATGATTCGAACAAGCGTTCGCAGGGACAACACAGTTTACCCAAATTGTGCCTGACGTCCCGACCCTCCTCCGTCCCACTACCCGACAGGGGTGACGGCGGAATCTCGATCCGGAAGCCGAGCACGCCCCTGGGGAAGACCGTCCGCTCGTCCAACTCTTCTGAGCGGCTGACGCCCGTGAGCCTCCTGACTCCCGTGCCGTCACGCTCCAACCGTCACACGGCGACCGTCCGACCCAACAACACGACGTCCGTGCAGCAGAGGGTCCTGAGCATGCCGCAGTTGCAGACCGAGATCAAATCGCTTCCCACACGGGACTGGGGCAAGAGAGAAGGGCCCAAGAGGACCAGCGAGCCCATGGACAAAAGCAAAGTTTCTCTGGCCCTTGAAAAGTGGAGGATGATGAGGTCCTACCCTGCACACAAAGATAACACCAGGTCTCTGAGGAGTGTTCCCGTCAGGAATTCAACCTCCTATCCCAGTTTGCCGAACGACCAGGTGTCCAGCAGTGATGGTAAGCTGTCGTGAAGATTTTGTTTGCTTCAGATTCTTGTTTTAATATTTTTGAAGTAAACTGCAGATTTAATAATGTGTAATTACATTTTATGAAAACTGTAGATTTAATGTGTATGAATTAAAATAAGTATATTGGGGAAAATATTTTATTTGGAGTATGCTTTATTGAAATTTTAAAATATTGCAATTTATTCTAAAAATGCATCAAATAGTCAGTTTTTAATACCAGATTACCATGTATGGCAGAATAAAATTTGTCTTCTCAATCTTGCTATCATTATTCAAATTTATATTTAATGTCAAAATTTATCATTTAATTATAAATGCTTTTGAGATTGAGAGAAAATTAAGCTTGCCAAAATGTTACCCAAAAATACCAGAGTTGATTAAAATACAGCCAAAATTTAAAATGCAGAATTCACGATTTTGCATAAAAAAATGGGTATAACTATATGTGTACTCTTTTTTGAAAAAAATTGTCACTTTTAAAGAGAGTTAATAATTTTAAAGTGATGCTATAAATTAAGTATAAAACAAAAAATAATACCAACATCAACATCATTATGAAGTAAATTTGCATAATTTCAACTATTGAAGTTTGATTAGTTTTTTGTCTGATAAACATAAAATCCAATAACAAAAATTTATTAATTACTTATTTTTATTATATGCATATAAATGTCATCTAATTAAACAAATAACTTTTGTTAATACTTCACTATTGCTTGCTAGATTATTTGACTCATAAATGATAATTGTATACAAGTTTAATGCATTTCCATTCTGTCACAAAATTACTTTAAAATAAAAACTGTATTTTTAAAAAATAAATATATGTATACAAAATCATTTGAATAAATTTATGAATTAAAAAATGATTAATTGACTAAATATCTGTAATTATGATTATCAGTAGACAGTGGAGTGAGTCTGAGACCACAAGATCGTGGACCTGCTGCAAAGAAAGCCACTAGAAGAAGAGAACCCAGACGACATACTGTGTCAAACGGAATAGATTATAATATGGTATTAGTAGATTTATACATATAATATACTTTTAGTATTATTATTATGCTTAAAGGTATGGTTTTTTTTTCAAATTTATTATTTAAAAAATAATATTTCAAATTAAACTCTTACATACAAGTTATTTTAAGCTGTCTATCTTGTCTATTTTTTAATTTGTTTATAAAAAAAAAAAAAAAAAAAAAAAGGATGAAATATCATTTTTCTGTATTAAATTAGTTATGTTTTGTTCTTGTTACATTTATAAGTATATCGTTATATACTTATACAACTTTTTGTAGTTTTTTTTTTTTTAAGGTTTTTATATTGTTTTAAAAATATTTTTATACTTCTATAAATTTGTTAATTTATTTTTTATTTAGCAAATAAAAAACAACTATTGATTTATTTTATATAATTTAAAATAAACATGTGAAATTAAACTCTCAATTTGTTTATCTTTGTTAAGTATCAATTTTTTTTTACTAAGTATTTCTCTTTTCTTAAATTACTGTTTCATCAAAACACTTGCACATATTAATTTAAATTAGCTGCGTCAGTTAAGTTGCATCTAGAATTTGAATGCTTAACCACAATCAGACTAATGCATCACTCCCGAAATCAAATTGTACTTTCCCTTTGTTATCCATTCTTATATAAGTAAGAATTACTGAATTATTTTATAAAATCCCATAATTTATTTATATTGTCTAAATCAATTTTTTAAAATTGCATGATAACCCAAATTTATAATTAAATTTACATTTTTGCATAATATTCATGCCTCATTTTTATTTCCAGATTAAAAGGTTAAAACTATTGGAGCAAGAGAAAGATTTTTTACTACAAGGTTTAGATGTTGTCGAGAGAGCTCGTACTTGGTATTTACAGCAAATTTCAAATGTGAATGACAAATTAGATCGTGTCAGCAAATGGGACATTCCTCACTCAGTAAAATTATTCTTAATTCTTTTTATATTTGTTAAAATTAATAACAGTATGTTTTAATTTAAAAAAATATGTGTTATAGCATTGATTTTAATATATTTATTTATCCATGATAAAATGATATCCATATTTAAATGATTTATTTATCCATGATCATTTTGATCATTTAATGATCAAAATCATCTAAATTATTTGTTATATGTTTAGTTTTAATGAAAATATTTATCTGAAAAAACATTCATTTTTTTAAATACTAAGCATGCATTTTATACTTGAGATTGAAAATTGCTTAAAAAAAACAAAAACAAATGGACCTTTTATTTCTTATACCTTTATCACAAGGGTGTCTAACTTACTAGCTCTTGTATTTGAAGGGGGAATTCTTGCAAGCCATACATAAAATAATGCCATTTTAATTAAAGGTAGTTGTTTTTTAAAATTTAAACAGTTTGTAGAAATTTATAATCTTAAGATATCTATTAGGGCAGATTTATCGTAGCATAATAATGATTTCTTTCAGAACAGAATTTTGTAAATCATTGAGCATTGTAAATCACTCGTATAAGATATATCATGCAAATATACTGTATATTAATGATTTTAATTATTTCTCAAGATTTTTAACTCTTTATTCTTTATCATGCAAATGACTGCGAAAGCCTTCGGGCAGGTCGTATATTCACTTTGAACTTATCATGCAAATGTACCATTTTAACATGGTTAAGTTATCTTTGGTCTTCCATGCTTGAATTTGTAAACTAGTTTTTAGAAAAAAAACTGAATTATTTGGCAATCTATATTTTGTTAAATCAATAAAAGATTAATAGGGTATTTTTAATCGGTACTTATTTCATATTTATTATTTTAAAAGTTAAAAAACAAAATCGACACAATTTTCTTTATTCTAGGAATATTCCATGGATGCCCAACACGAGAGATTAAATTTCCAAATAACACGCATTTCTGAGGTTAATCAACATTTGAATGCCTTGATGGAAACATCAGGAAAGGTAAACTTATGGAAAAAAATGAGGTGTTTATTTTCATAATAATCAAAATTGTTGTATGATTTGTATTATTTAATTTATGTATTTAAATCCATTTATCATTAAATTCATTTGAGTAATTTCATTAAAAGATATTTTACCTAATTTTAAATTTAAGCGTAATCATTTGAAATATTCAAGTTATTTATAAAATTACATATAAATAAACTTGTTTTGTTCTTTTAAAAGAATATATATATATATATATATATATTGTAGATAAATTTCTCTGCTGAAATTGTGCTATTCTCTTTAATAATTTTTATAACTTAGTAATGGAAGTAAAATGTTTTTATTAAAAACCCAAACTAGAATACAATTTATTTTTGTAATGTGGTAGGATACTATTTATCACCTATTCTTTAATAGTATTCCAAAACTTAAAAAAAAAAACTCCTGTTTATAATTTATTTAAAAATTACAGGGTTTTCCTATTCATATGAATTTAGCTGTTCATCAAAGAAATATTTTTAGTGCACAAAAAACTGCAACACAGACAATTCAGAGGTTAAAAAGTCAAAATCATGCTTTGACCGAGGTAAATGATTTACTATTATTTAATAGAAACTTGTATTGTGTTAATTAATCTGAATTGTAATGTTATTTGCTTCAATCTTATGAAAAATGTTTAGTAAGGCCTTCACCATTGAAATGTTGTTACTTCATTAGAGTAGCTTTTCTTCAATCCATCACCAAATGCTTTCATTTTTTATTTTATTTTTTCGTATGGATTGAAGTTCAGTCCAGTTTCAGTTTCAATGCAGTGTTTTCTTTTATGTTTTAATCTTTCAATTGTTATCTAGAGGACTTTAATATAACCCTTAAAACTATATTGATGCTCTATAATCCAGCACAACTATGATCCGAAATGTGATAGATCAGGGGTGACCAACCCAAATACTCTTGCAGGCCACTTTGTAACTGTGTGGGCCCCATATAGAATGATATATCTCCATATTAGATTTAGACCCACTGTAGACATTTTTTTGGAGTGGGAAAATTGAAACATAATGAGCTATTAGTGAGTTTACTATTATTCTTACATGTAAACATAGATAATATAATAATAATCATACTAAACTCACATTGTAAAGAAATACATTACACTAAAAAAATGAAATATAAACAAAATAAAAGACATGAAATCATTCCAAAATATTTATTTTACTAGTGTAATATTTGTTTCTCCACTCTTTCACTTAGTTTTTGCAAATCAATCTCAATTTGGGTATTTGCACATAGTAATGGGTTATGCTGGAGCGTGTTTTGTGTCAATTTCATTTTCGAAAAAACAGGATTCACAGGTGTGAGTTAAATCAAAAGCACTAACAACTTGAACTAAGAGTCTGGTTTGCCTTGCTATCAACAGTGTGTACCTAGGGATGCAGTCACTGCAAGTGATCATAGGTCAAAGTGAAGCATAGAACCTGTTATATTAGATGTTGCAAGATCATGAGTTCTCAGAATATAATTTAATTATTCTGTAAACTTATAACTGTAGACTCATCAATAAAACAGGCATCAACATCTGTCATATAGTATATAAGTATATATTGGAAAGAATATTATTTTAAAATCAAAGTTAATTTTTTTCTTATCATTATTTTGGCAGTTCATTTTTGAATAGATGGATGCACACATAACATATTTTTTTTATTTCATTGGTTTCCACAACTTTGGCCATTGTGAAATAAATATATTTTGTAAAAGTGTGATAAATATTCAAAGTGGGCCATACTTACGTGCTAGATTAATATACTTTATAAAATGGATAGAAATATGGACACATATTAATCAATTACTACCAAAATTCAGTAAGTTATAAAAAAAAATAATAATGCACCGAAATAAAATTGTATATATTATTATGTTAATTATCAATAGTATTTTTTTAACAACAAATACAAACTTGTAGATGTTCTTTGATTGTATTAGGTTAGTATTGTATAGATTATATTAGATTATTATTGTATTAGATTGTATTGTATATTAGGTTGGCCACTTATGTGCTAGGTTAATATACTTTATAAAATGGATAGAAATATGGACAAATATGAATGAATTACTACCAAAATTCATTAAGTTATAGAAAAATTAATAATGCACTGAAATAAAATTATATATATATCTTGTTAATTATTAATAGTATTTTTAACAACTTGTAGATGTTCTTTGATTGTGTTATTAAGATAAAAATATCTAAATATTAATTGAAATTTCTCTCTTAGGAAATTGCAAAAAAGAGCGAAACAATAACGCAGTTGGAATCAGAAAAATCAGCCCTTATAAGAGAATTATTTCATGCTCGAACATGTCCCAAAAAGGAATCCAATGATACCACATTATGGTAGTTAAAATTTAAATACTACTCACGACGACATAATTCCAGTATAAAAGTGTCTTGCAATATTTTAACAGATTTGTTAACAGTATATTGGCTGTTGTTAAAGAAAGTCCTCATTTGAAAACATTTTATGAAAATGTATATTTTGTACAGATATATTAGTTTTTTATTGAAACAATTTTTTCTATTTAAAAAGTTTATATTTAGTTTTAAAACATAATGTATTTTTTTAATTATTATGTGTAATTGGAAAATGATTAGAAACATTCAATTATTCTATTAGAATTATTCAATTATTCTATTAGAAACATTAAATTAAAATGATTAGAAACATTCAATTATTTATAAATAATGAAAGAACAAAGCAGTATACATTCTACTTTATTCATTCTCTCTAAGAAAATACTTGTTTGCACAGCACTCACATAGTATTCCAAACATTTAAAATATATTTATATAACAAGGCCAAACAAAAACAATATATATATACTCCAATAATACATAATTTTATTTATAAAACATTGTTTATTATTATAAGATTCTGAAAAATGATTCGATTGCGTATTGGCACATTTTATATAAATATATATTATTGTAATTCCATTTTTATTTAAATATATTTATGTAAATATATAGTATTTTATATATATATAGTATATATAAGTAGTTTTATATATATATTATGTAGTATATAGTATTTTATGTAAATATATAGTATTGTAACTCCATTTATATATCTGTTAATACTATAACTTTATATAAAAATATTATTTCAAATCTACAAGAAAAATCTTTTGTGAAACATAACCATTTTAGAATTCTAGAGTGAAACATAGATAAAACTGTATAGAAATTGAATAGATAATCTTTTGATTACAATTTTCATTCGCTGATGAATAACAATTCTATTACAAATGCAACTATAAACATTCTGAAATTGTAAAAACTAATACATATAATAAACATAAAATTTTGCAATATATTTTAAGTTATTAAAAGGATTCAAATGATAGTTTAATAGTATCACTACCCATTGCAGATAAGAATATCAGTTCTCTGTAAAGGATTTTTTTTTAAAGCAAAGAATTCTAAGTGTTTTATTCTCATATAATTTTTTTCTTTTTTTACCATATCAGGTTTTGTAAATCTCAGTAATTCAATGTGCAATTGAAAAAAATACATTTTTTATGTTGTTTTAATATTTCTTCAATTGTATTACATAAAATGGCATGCACATTTGTACTGCCATTGTATGTGTATTGCAAATAGTTCCTATTTTAAACAAGTAATATTTTTTTCTAACAGGTTCAAATATAATTCCTTGCCTTTTACAAGATTAATAGTAATATAGGCTTCATGATGCAGGTACATTTAAGATTAAATTTAGTATTAGTTCTGATTAGAATTAATACAGTTAATAGTTTTGCATTTTCTTTTAACTTTTATATGGCTTTAGAAATATAAGCTATATAAAAATCATAACTGCAAGATCAACTCTGATTAAACGGATTTACTATAGTAAATGGAATTTTCTAGTAAAACATTTAGATATCCTGCTTAATATTCTTTGTTTTATTCTCTTCATAAATATTTTTTTAAAAAATTATGATATTTACAATTAAGTAATTTTACCTTTGATCAATTGTAGGAATCAATTGCCTAATTTGGCATCCATATCTAAATGTTTATCACTGAAATTTTTTTTTTTATAAAATCAACACTATAAAAATCAAAACTGCTATACTTGTACAATGTATATAAAATGGGCAAAAAAAGTATTACCACACATGCATTATTTCAAATAAATAAAATTATTGATAAGTATTGTAATACTTATATTCATTTTTTATTTAATTTTAACTTCTCCTTCCTTTTAATGTTATGTGTTCCTTAAAAAAAAAAAAGGAACACATAACATTATCTTTTAAAGTTTAAAACATGTCAATATGCAAATTCCCAGCTAAGGCCTAATAACCAGCTCTTTTTGAGAAAAAAACTTACAAGAATTTTGGAATGGCAGTTCTATCAGTTTTTGGATAGCATAATGACTCCAAAAGTCCCAAATTTTTGTTGCAATGTATATTATGAACATAAATGAAAACGTGAAGAATTTAAATTCAGACTTCTGTTATATTCACTACACAACAAACTGAATCTCGACTTTTAACTCAACAAATAAATTGTGTATTGTATATTTATAAAAAGTTATGGCGTTCGGTACCACAGGTATCGGGTTCGAACCCGGCTTTGCCATGGATGTTTGTAGTGGTTCGGAATCCACTTTAAACCGTAGGTCCCCGGTCCTAATAGGGTCGTAGCGTTGCGGGGTAATGTTACTCCGCGTCCGTAGCTTATCTTCAAGCTACACGCACCTCCTGGGTAGTGTTAAGTGAGTAACATCAGTGCAGCCCTTATGGCGAAGATCACTGTCTATTTGCCAGCTGCATTAGAAGAAAAAAATATTGATAAAAGCTACTAAAGTGACCTTATCAAGCAATTACTTATAGAATATCATTTTTCAGTGCAACTCGACTTCTGTAAATTTTGTTTAAAAGAAAGTCTCGTTGTTTCCAAAAACAAAATTGTCGCTTAGAAAACATTATTTGAATTTAATTTTTTTTTTAATACCAGAATTGCATCGTGATGAATGAATGAAAAATTTTTAATTTCAATATGTATCAATTTAGAGCAATCTGAGTAGATAACCTGTAATGTCCAATACACAATAA
>BPLR01003005.1:0-31649 GCA_021605095.1 Caerostris extrusa
ACTTCTTAATTTTCAGAAGTTTTTAACACTGGTGCTGATAAGTTTTCGATGGCGAAATAAAAAATATCGTTTCTTTTTCTTTAATTTTCTAATGGGCAGTTCATGGCGTATAAAAGTGGAAAGCGGGGTTCTAGAATCAGAAGGGAAAAAAACAGATGTCTTTGTTGTTAAGGAATTTATTAAATAAGTTCACTTGACTGTGAATAAATATTTCGATACTTGCATAATAACTCATGTAGCCTTTTCTTTGTTGTTAGAGAAAATGAAACTCTCTCGCTCCAAAAAGCGGCAAACATCCTCGTATGCAAAAAATATCTGTAATATTGTAAATTTGTTCATTGCTGACGGAAAATATTTTGACTTTTACTGAAAGCATTTAGATGTCTGCTTTTTTAAAAATATATTTTCATCTTTTTAATTCATTTTAAAATTTATTCTCTGATTTGTTTTTTTGTATAGTATTTACTAGCTCTACATTATGCAATTCAGTTTGAGATTTTTCAATGCGATGAGCATTTGTGAGAATATCATTTTCTAATGATGAGCAATGGCATCAACAAATGGGCATTGACGGAGAAATATTATTTTTTTCTCATCTAATGCTTTCTACAAATAGCAAATAATATAGTTGAAATGAAAACCAGAATTGATATAAGTTATATTACGGTTAATAAAGACATAAAGAATTGTTTCCAAAAATATTAAATTAAAAAAATTATTTATAACTAACCAGTAAAAGGATAAGATAAGAAGATATAATTAAGAAGTAAGATAATATATAATAATTAGTAATATTTTTAACAACTTGTTATAATTACCATTTCAAATATATAAAAAAAAAAAAGTACATTTAGACATTTAAAAATTAAGTAGGACTTTATGGCCGAGTAACTAACGATCTGGCGTTTGGTGTCAATAATAACGAATTCGAGTTTCGGCGGTGCTGTTAATGTTTGCAGTGGTTGTTCGGAATACACTTTAAGACGTAGGTTCCGGTCTAATATGGCTGTTAGGCGTAGGGCGGACAACCCTACCCAGTAAAAAAAAGACAGCGTCACGGAACCAAGTCAGACTTTTACCTACGGGTTTCTCTATCGTAACAGAAGCTGCCCTAGATTTCCCTCCTTCCATGAGACCACGCAGATTTTTGGGCTTGGTCTAGATGTTTCTGTCCACTAAGTGGGATAATAAACAACAACAAAAATGTTCCTTTAAGCAGAATACAATAAATATTAAAGCAAAATGAATAACTTCACAATAATCGTTTGGTTTTCCTAATACAGCTGGCAATACAGAGACAGCTATATTTATGCCATAAGCAAAGACTGCACAGCTGTTACTCATTCAGCATTGCCCAGCGGGCACGTGGGTTGAAGATATGCTACGGACGTGAATAAAACTACCCCACAACTCTCTACTATTCTATTAGACCCAGACCTACGGTTTAAAGTGGATTACGAAACACTACAAACATCCATGGCATCGCTGGGAATTGAACTCTATCGTGCCGAGAGCCAACTCGGTCATCGGGTCTCATTTCAAAATAAACGTTGAATAAAGCATTAATAACCGTTATAAAACTTTCAAAATAAACATTGAATTAAAACATTAATAAACGATATCAAACGTTCGAAATAAGCTTTGAATGAAGTATTAATTATTAATTATTTATTATTTTAAACAATTTTGGTGCCTTGATCTTTTACGTTAAATCAGTAATACCCAATATCTAATTAAAATATGTTATTGTCTAAACTATTTAACCTTGACTAATCAGTTAATAGAAATTGAAAATAACTTTTCAGTTCTAAAGTGGCATATTTAATATTCTGTAGGAAAAAAAACCCATATAGTGTATAAAAGAAATTTATTTTTCATTCATTTATTCAATTGTAAATGTGTATCTTCCATACGTTTTAATTCTGGCGTAATTTAAAACTATTTTAAAAACGAAATGTACTTTCCCTTTTGCAATTATTTTGCCCAAAAGAGTGTGAAAAGTTTCTCACGCAAATCGAGCATTAAGGTAAACCTCTTTCTAAGACGGTTTAATTCAATTATCTTTTTCTGTGTTCATTTTCTATTTCATGCAAAGGGGCTTCGTGGATGGTGGGTTAGGTTTCCGCGTTTATGAAATAAAATACCAGTTTGGTAAATGAAGTATGCATTAGTTGAAATCGATAAAGCAGAAGAATTCTGCTGCCGAATGTTTGCCCAATTAAAAATAAAACCTAATTTTGCAAGTTTAATTATCGCTTATTTTAATAATTATGTGTTGAAGACGATGAATCATATCTTGACACTGGAAAAGATAATTAAGTCTTTCGAATTATTTTATTATGATCCAGATATTAGTAGTACGTAAACAAAATTTCATATGAAGCAATTACTACCGAGGTGGACATGAAGGAACTGTTGGTCTATTATGACTGTTGAGCCCTGACAACCCTACCCGTAAAAATGGCAGCGTCACGGAGCCAAAGTCGACTTCTACCTACGGGTGCTCCATCACAACAGAAGCTGCCGTTCATTTCCATCCTTCCATAAGACCACACAGTTTCTTGGTCTAATCTAGATGTTGCTGTCTACTAAGTGAGATAAGAAGCAACAAAAGTTAGGCAGAATACAATGAATATTAAAGTAAAATTTATCATTTCAAAATAAGCGTTTGTTTTTTCTAATGCAGCTAGCAATATAGAGAGAGAATTAATCTTCATGCCATAAGCAAAGGCCGCACCGCTGTTACTCAGTTATCCAGGAGGCACGTGTAGCAATTAAGATATGTTACAGACGCGAGTAACACTACCCCCACAACGTTCTACGATCACATTAGACCTTGCACCGTTTAAAGAGGATTCCTAACCACTACAGACATGCATGGCACCACCAAGGACTTGAACCTGAAGCCTGTGGTAGCGAGCGCCATCATGTCCCAGTTCAAAATAAAATATTAATTATTCCTAAATAACATATTTATTTTTATCCATTTTTTGGTGTCTTGAATTTCATTTATACTTAATTATCTTTTACATTAAAACAATAATACACAATATCCCAATTTATAACCTAGAATTTTTAACCTTGACTAATCAGTTAATTGAAATTGAAAATAACTTTTCAGTTTTAAAAGTGCCATATTGAATATTTTTCCAATGCAGCTGGCAAACAGACATGGACGTCTTAGATGCCTTAAGGCAAATGCTGCACAGATGTTGCTCACTTTGCATTACCCAGGGGCACGTGTAACTTTGAATATAAGCCACGGACGCGGAGTAACAATGCCCCGCAACGTTCTACGATCCTATTAGACCTGGATCTACTGTTTAAGTGGATTCCGAACCACTACACACATCCATGGCACCGCCGGGACTCGAACCCGAAACCTGTGGTAGCGAGCGACAGAGCGCTAGCCACTCGGCCCTTCAGGCCCATATTGAATATTATATAGGAAAAAAAAACACCTCTTACTATGTAAAAAAAATCTTTGAATCTTTTCATTCTGCAAATGTGTATCTTCCCATACTCTAGTGTAATTAAAACTATTTTAGCACTTTCCCCTTTTTACAATTATTTCGCGCAAAGAGTGTGAAAAGTGCATCACGCAAATCGAGCATTAGAGGTAATCCTCATTTTAAGTCGGTTTAATTCAATTATATTTTTTCCTTATTCATTTTATATTTTATGCAAAAGAGTCTTTGTTGATGGTAGGTTAGGTTTCCGCGTTTCCGAGTTTTCGAAATAAAATACCAGTTTGGCAAATGAAGTACTCATTAGTTGGAATCCATAGAATGGAGAGCGTTCTGCTGATGAAAGTTTGCCCAAGTAAAAATAAATCCTAATTTCGCAAGTTTAATTATCGCTTACTTTAATAATTATGTCTTGAAGACGATGGATCATATCTTGTCGCCGGAAAAGATAATTAAGTCCTTGGAATTATTTTATTTGAATCCAGATATTAGATTCACGTAAACAAGATTTCATACGTAGAAATTATTGTAGAAGTGGAAATATATGGACTTTTAAGCAAAAATAATCTTTTCATCATCAAAATGAAATTATGAAAATATTTAATTCAACAGGAATATTACCTGAGCGTTTATTAAATTTATGATTAAATCGAATCGCTTTTCAAGTCGTAGCAACTATATTTATTTAATAAATGAGACAAAAATTAATCAATTGCTTTGTCTGGCCTTTTATTGATAAATATATAAGATACTCAAAAAATTTCACACATTTTAGAACAAGTATTCGGTGCATTATGTTTAAATTTTCTTTATGTTTTTTAACTATATCGTATAAACTTGAACTTTACAAACTAGTTTAGTTATTAAACTATGATGCAATTTACCATAGTTTTATATTTAACGAGAAAAGGAATTTTGGATAATTGCTTTGAAAAATATAAAAGTTCTAAAAATAATTTGGAAAAGTTTTTTCCAAATTATTTTTAGGGTTTAATGTAACATAAGCCGTCTGACACTCTATGCTAAATGTTTCGGGTTCGAGTCCTGGCACTGACACGGATAATTGTAGTGGTTCGGAATCCGCTTTAAATTGTAGGTCCCGGTCTAATATGAATTTTACGTCGGGCTGACAACCGTACCCCGTAAAACAATCAATGTCACAGAAAGAAGTCAGATTTCTACCTACAGTGCTCCATCACAACAGAAGCTGTCGCCTTTCCCTTCAAACTTGAGACCATATGGGTTGCTGGACTTGGTCTAGGTGTTGCTGTCTAACAAGTAGGACAAGAAACAACAACAAAAATTAAGCAGAACACAATTAATATTAAAGTAAATGAAATCATTTCAAAATAAACGTATTGAAAATAAATTCATAAAAATAATCGATTATATTTTTTTAATCAATTTTTTGTTATCTTGAATTTCCTTTACACTTAATTATCTTACACGTTAAAAACAGTAATAAACAATATTAAATTAAATGAGTTTATAACCTATAATTTATTATTAATCAGTTACTTGTAATTGAAAATAACTTTTTTCAGTTCTAATATTGCCATATTGAATATTATGTATAGCCCGCATGTTGTGAAAAATTGTAAATATTTCATTTGATCTATTGATTTGCAAATGTGTATCTTCCTATACATTTCAACTCTTGTGTAATTAAACTATTTTAAAAACGAAAATCGCTTTCCTACTTTTGCAAGTATTTCCCTCAAGAGTGTGAGAAGTTTCTCACGCAAATCGAGCATTAAGGTAAACCTCATTCTAAGTCGGTTTAATTCAATTATCTTTTTCCTTATTCATTTTATACTTTATGCAAAGAGTCTTCGTTGATGGTAGGTTAGGTTTCCGCGTTTTCCACGTTTTCGAAATAACAGTTTGGCAAATGAAGCATTCATTAGTTTGAATCGATAAAACGGAAGAGTTCCGCTGACAAAAGTTTGCCCAAGTAAAAATAAAGCCCAATTTCGTAAGTTTAATTATCGTTATTTTAATAATTATCTCTTGAAGACGATAGATCATATCTTCATACTTCTCTAAAGATAATTAAGTCCTTAGAATTAGTTTATTATGATCCAGATATTAGTTTTACGTAAACAAAATTTCATATGAAGTAATTACTGCCGAGGTGGACATGAATGAACTGTTGGTCTAATATGAATGTTGAGCGTAGGGCTGACAACCCTACCCGTAAAAAACGTGAGCGTCACGGAGCCAAGTCAGACTTCTACCTACGGGGACTCCATCACAACAGAAGTTACCCTCCCTTCCCTCCTTCCCTGAGACCACATGGGTTCTTGAACGGTCTAGATGTTGCTGTCTATCACATGTGATAAGAAACAACAAAAATTAAGCAGAACACAAGAAATATTAAAGTAAATGAATCATTTCAAAATATACGTTTTATTTTCTAATGTAGCTGGCAATGCAGATACAGTTATATTTATGCCACAAGCAAGGGCTGCATCACTGTTACTCATTTAGCACTATCCAGGTGCATTGTAGAGCGTTGTTGGAGCAGTGCAACTCGCGGACATAGCATATCTTCAAGCAACACGTGCCAGCTGTGTAGTGTTAAATGAGTAACAGCGGTGCAGCCGCATGAGGATGACATAACGATTAAATGTCTCTGTGCAGCCAGCTGCATTAGAACAACATATTATAATTAAATATAGTTACTTTCCAAGTTGTAGCTACTATATTTACTGCATAAATAAGACAAACTATGTCTCGCCTATTATTATAGATATATATGATATTCAAAAATTTGCACAAGTTTTAGAATAATTATTAGGGGGTATTATGTATAAATTTTTATGTTTCGTTAAACTATACAGTATAAACTTGAACTATACAAACTAGTTTAATTATTATGATGCAAATAATTCATTAGTTTGAATCGATAAAGCAGAACAGTTTCTGCAGACAAAACTTTGCCGAAGTAAAAATTAAAGCCTAATTTTGCAAGTTTAATTATCGCTTATTTTAATAATTATGTCTTGAAGACGATGGATTATATCTTTCGACTGGAGAAGATAATTAAGTCTTTCGAATTATTTTATTATGATCCAGATGTTAGATGCACGTAAACAAGATTTCATACGTAGAAATTATTATAGAAGTGGAAATATATGGATGTTTAAGCAAAAATAATCTTTTCATCATCAAAATCAAATTATGAAAATATTTAATTCAACAGGAAAATGTCCTAAGCTTTATTAATATTATAATTAAATATAATCGCTTTTCAAATCATCTCAACTCTATTTGTTGCATAAATAAGACAAAATTTAATCAAAGCTTTGTCTGACCGATTATTAATAGAAGTATAAAATAATCAATAATTTTAATTTTTAGCATAACTATTCGGTGTATTATGTTTAAGTTAAAAATAATAAAAGGTCAGTGTCACGGAGCCAAGTCAGACTTCTTCCTACGAATGCTCCATCACAACAGAAGCTACGCTACATTTCCGTCCTTCCGCGAGACCACACGGTTTTTTGATTGGTCTAGATGTTGCTGTTTACCAAATGGGATAAGAAACAACAACAGAAATTGAACACAATACAGTAAACATTAAACATATAAATCATTAAAAAAAGCAATTGAAGGAATTATTAACTATTCATTATAATTTTTTTAATCCGTTTTTTGTGTCTTGAATATCTTTTACGTTAAAACATTATGCGCAATATGTAATTAAAACATTTTATCATCTAGAATTCATTATTTGACAACTAAGTTAATTGAAATTGAAAATAACTTTTAAGTTCCAAAAGTGTCATATTGAATATTATATAGGAAAAAAACAATAGCTTGTAAAAAAATAAATATTTAATTCGATCTATTCATTTACAAATGTGTATCTTTCCATACGTTTCAACACTTGTGTAATTAATACTATATTAAAAAACCGAAAGCACTTTCCCCCTTTTGCAGTTATTTCGCGCAAAGAGTGTGAAAAGTTTCACACGCAAATCGAGCATTAAGGTAAACCTCATTCTAAGTTGGTTTAATTCAATTATCTTTTTCCTTATTCATTTTCTATTTTATGCAAAGGGTCTTCGTTGATGGTTGGTTAGGTTTCCACGTTTAAATGTTTTCGAAATAAAATACTAGTTTGGCAAATGAAGTATTCATTAGTTTGAATCGATAAAGCAGAAGAGTTCTGCTGACAAAAGTTTTCCCAAGTAAAAATAAAGCGTAATTTCGCAAGTTTAATTATCGCTAATTTAATAATTATGTCTTGAAGACGAGGGATCGTATCTTCGCACTGGAAAAGATAATTAAGTCTTTCGAATTGTTTTATTATGATCCAGCTATTAGATGCACGTAAACAAGATTTCATAAGTAGAAATTAATATAGAAGTGGAAATATATGAACGTTTAAGCCAAAATAATCTTATCATCATCAAAATCAAAATATGAAAACATTTAATTCAACAGGAATATTTCCTAAACATTTATTAATATTATAATTAAATATACTTACTTTTCAAGTCATAGCAACTATATTTTTCTCACAAATGATACAAAATTTAATCAACAACTTTGTCTGGTCTATTATTAAGAGATATATTAGATTACCAAAAATGTTACATTTTAGAATAAGTATTCGGTATATTATGTTTAAATTTTTCTGCTTCGATTTAAGCACAGCGCATAAATTTGTACTACACAAACTATATTAATTATTAAATTATGATGCAATTTTACATAGTTTTAGAAATTATCTTAAACTAGAAAAGGAGTTTGAGATAATCGTTCGGAAAGACGTAAAAATTAAAAACTTTTAAAAAATATTTTTAAGGAATAACGTAAGAAAAGTGCTCTGGAGCTCGATGCCACAGGTTTCGGGTGCGAGTCCCGGCGGTGCTATGGATGTTTGTAGGGGTTTGGAATCCATTTTAAACCAGAGGTCCCTTTTTAACAGCGCTGTAGAGCGTTGGGCGTAGGGCTGACAACCTTATCCGGTAAAAGAAACATCTTCCTTCTGGAAATCTGCTATTTGGCAGACGGCCTTAGCCCACCATGGGGTTGTTATGCAAATGATGATGATGATGATGAATGCAATAAAAACCTAATTCAATGAATTTCAGTGATTCATCTTTGTCTAATTTGATAAAAAATTGAATCATAGAAATCAATACAACAATTACCTTAATAATAATTAAACTAATACAATAATACATCAATTAATACAATAATTACCTTAATAATAATTAAAATAATACAATAATATATCAATTAATACAATAGCTCACTTTTATAATTGAGATATTTTTACTATCTAAGATTCATTTACTATCTAATTCAAAAATCCATTTTGGAAAATATAATAAAAACCAATTGATGCAATAAAAACTTTTTTTTTTGGGGGGATTACTTTTAGGAGAAACAACGTATTTGTAGGCATTTGCGTATCTTATGAGAGAAAACCTGAAAAACTCCCACTAGATAGTCCGAATAACGAGGCAAGATGCGGAACGTCACAAACGCCCTTGAGGATCGTCGTTTTTGAAACAGTGACTACAACAAAGCCGTCAGCGGATTGAACCTCAGTCCTAGTTGCTCACTAGCGGCGCACGCTACCACTGAGCCACGAGTAGGGCTTTCGGAAACAAATGTATATAAACATTTTTGTTAATTTTTTGTTGAAGATGTGTCTATTTAGAAATGCGCAGAGTAATGTAATTAATCTAACAATGAATTTCAATTTTTTGTTCCTTCGTGTTCTTTCATAAAAAAGGAATTTCATGGTTTTCCCTTTTAGAATAATGTTTTTCAAAAGTATATATATTTTATAAAGTATATATAAGTATTTCAAAAGTATAAACAGAATTATAAGTGAATTGAATAATTATTGTATTAAAATACAATCAAAAATGCATGATGCAGTATTATCGGAGTATTTACAAATCATGAGCATCTTAAAGTCTGTTAAAATTCTGTCGTAATTTGTCATTAATCATCTGATTGGTGAATACTAATGAGATTGTAGAATGATTTTGCACAATTGAAAATGCAATTTATCATTGTACTGCTATTAATGTTTAATAATATAGTATATTTTCTAGCGTTTTTAGTGTTTATGACGTGCATTCCACTCGGCTGACTGTCGATTGGACTCCGGTGTGAAATGGTGGAGCCATGTTTCATCCATTGTCCAAATCCAAAAATCCAAAAATTCGGGTTTATTACGATTGAGCAGTTCCAAACACTGCTCAGAAGCATCCATTCGTTGTTGTTTTGGGTCGATTGTGAGCTCGTGCAGCACACACTTTGAACAGAGTTTTCGCATATCCAAATATTCATTCACGATATGTCCAACACGTTTCTTTGATATCTTTAGGGTCTCAGCTATCTCAATCAACTTCACTTTACGTTTATCAGAAACTATTTTGCGGACTTTTTGATGTTTTCGTCGGTAACAGCCTCTTTTGACGTCCACTGCGAGCATCGCCCTCGGTGCTCCTTTCGCCTCGTTTAAATTTAGCAAACCACTTCTCTATGGTTAATTTTCCTGGTGCAAAGTCCGAATAATGTTTTTCAAGCCAAGCCTTGGCTTCAATAGTTTTTTTTTTCGCCAAAAAGCAATGCTTTATTAACACACGAAATTCCTTTTTATCCATTTTTTCAAACTAACAAAAGTTGCTTCACTAAAAATGCTATAACTCACATACTAATAGTGCAACAGCTGTCACATTTATACACGTGTCTTTTGAATTTGAGGGTTAACTAAAAATTATATAGATTTAATACTAGTAGCGACATCTATGTGTCAGCCTACGAACGTTTCAGCCCACCTGTTATATAATAAATGTATGTATGCGTGGGTATAATTTAGCATAATTTAAGAACTATAACTCTTAGAGTGCTAATTATTTCCTCTGAATTAACTAATCTTTTATGTGAAGTATGAAAACATAATTGACAATATTTTTGTAACAAAATAAAAATCTCCATTTCTGCTTGGAGCTATTTGGTGGCGTGATAAATTTCTGCGTAATTTCTTCTTCTTTTTCTGTTGTCCTTAAAAACTTTCTTGTAATTAATGTAAAAATTTAAATGTAAATTTTGAAGCTAATCTTAATTTTTTTCCTCTTTAATATTTTTTCTTTATCTTAAAAAATCAATTACGTGGGCTTATTTATGTTTTACTTTCTACGTTATGTTTACGCATAAGTGGTTAGTCGGAATATTTTATCTTAAGCAATTTGCTCAATGATTTTGCACTTTTTACATGAGGCTTATTCTTAATAAAATTTACCAAAATCTTATTTTTACTTTCTTTTTATATAGCGCGAGAACACCAGCTAGTAGTTAGACTGCTAGTCTCTCTCTCTCTCTCTCTTTATATATATATATTTGTACATGCGGTATAGCATTAGCACTTAAAAACTGTAATATTTAGCTTTTTAATTTTACTAAAGTTATTATTTTTTAATTTTATATTTAGCCAAAAAATAAGAAATTCTTATTAGTCCTTTTTAACTAAACAAAAACAATTTCTGGTTTTACCTGGTAGCATTTGGCGCCATCTGGTTCTAGAAATTTTCTATAATTTATTATAAAAGGTACCTACTGATGATGACAACGGCTATTTCTTTAGTTTATTGCTCTTATTTTTAAAACATGCTAGAGATCGGTAGAGTATATTAATGCTTGGGAGTTCTGGTGGATAGGACGTTGGATTTCGGAATGAGGAGACATCTATTTAAAATCTCACAAGTGAGGCGGAACTTAGAGCTTCCGTGTCAGTACCGATAATGTGTATAATAAACCCATAAGCCAGAACGCCCTTTTGTTGAGTTCTATAAGGAAAAGAATAGTACCTCAAATATCATTCCTAAGATTATTTGTTTGAAATAAAAGTGAGAAGGTAACAATTGTTGTTGTTGTTGTCGTATGGAAGGAGGTAAGAGGGGTGCAGCTTCTGTTCCCGCAGGTGCAGCACCCGCAGGTAGAAGTCTGACTTCTGCTGCATAACGCTCTTACAGTCATAGGAGAGTGGGATCTACGGCTTAAAGTGGATTCCGAACCACTACAAACTTCTATGGCACCGCCGGGACTTGAACCCAAAACCTGTGGCGCCGAGCGCCACAGCGCTAGACAGTCGGCCATTAAGGCCCCAGGTAAACAATTAACTTGTAAACTAGAACTCTGGGGCGGGGTTTCCCATGATAATCGTTTTAGTTTCAGTCTGAATTTCCACAGACTAATGTTGACTCTGTCAAACGTAAAAACGTAATGCAATCCATTCCGTTTTTTTTTTTTTTTTAAAAAGTTTGTTAGTTGTAGCTTAGGCTTTATGTTATAGATATTAATTTGTATTCATTGATTTGCCTTGTATAAAATAAATAATATTATGTAGTTGAACTTCGTCTTCTTCTTACAAGAACGGCGGGCTGGTGGCCAAGTGGCTAGAGCTCTGGCCTTTGGTATCTCAGGTTCGAATCCCGGCGGTGGCATGGATGTTTGTTAGTGGTTCGAGTCACGTTAAACTGTAGGCGCCGGTCTGTTTAGCCCAAAGTGTGCACACGATGACCGTAGAGCGACAAACCAAACCAATCTTACAAGAACTGCCTCTTAACGTAGTACTTTTTAAAATAATTGAAATTTTAATCTTTTCTCGATGCAAAGAAATTTGAACTGGCCACATAATATATGGATATAGAATAATGTTTATTAAAAATTAAATGAAACGTTGTATATTAAAACCACATTATTAAAACTGAGAGATAAGAAATAAAAAAAGAATGAGAAAAAAATACGAAAAGGAAGGGAAATGGATGAAAAAAGAAATAATTTAAATAGAAAAAAAAAGTTATTGAGAGTTTTAACTGAAAAAAAGCAGAAACACTCATAACCGAAACAATCTTTTAAAATTAAAAGCACAAAAAATATTCAGAAATTTTTTTTTTTCTAATTTTAAAGAGCAATTTCTTTAATTTATGTTTTGTAGCATATTTTATATTAAAGTTTAAAACTTTGACTATGAAGAAGATGCATTTTAACTCGCCATGCCCAAATGTACTCGTGATTTGTTTAAATTCATGAATTCTAACAACTCTTGCAAAGCTACAGTTTTAATTCACTTCGTTCTCGTTTTGGTGAATCCACAAACTACATTTAATATCTTAACTTTATTTTTTAATTTTAAAAAACAATTTTTTCTATTTATTTTTTGAAACATATCTTATACTACTGCGCCCAAAAAGTAAGACAAAATATTTTTTTTTTTTTCAAAAACTCTTTATTTATTCCTCCAAATTTATTTCATTCGCCTTCAAAGTAAACCCTCCTGATAAAATGCACTTATCCCAATTTTTTTTTTTCAATCCTCAATGCATGCTAAAAATTTATCTTCAGAGATGGCCCTCAAAGCGGCTGGTGATCGTTTGAGTTTAGGGAATAGCCAGAAGTTGCACGGTGTGAATACGGTGGTTGTGGAACAATATGGGCTTCATTTTTGGCAAAAAGTCACGAAGAACAATGCAGTGAGAATTGGCGCATTCAGTATTTTCGGTACCAATCGAGACGCGTTTCATGCTAAAAATGGAATTGACCGATCCTTTTGAAATTCCAACATCATCGGCAAGGTCTCTATTTGTAAATCGAAGTTTCGCAAGCACCAAATCTTTAATTTTGGACGCGAGTTTCGTCGTTGAGGTTGATGGTCGACCACAGGGCTCTTCGTCTTCAACGCGTTCTCTGCCTTCTTTGAACTGTTTATTCCACTTCATTACGATACATGAATGCTCACTGAATGCTTTCTGCAACATTCGATACGTTTTGGCAAACAAAATTCAATGCAAGTTATTTGCTCAATCAATCGGATATTTCAAAAATCGCCGGCATCAGTTTTAGTGTCTGAAAATGCCAAGCGTAACTGAAGCATTAATGAATATTTTGACGTTAAATTTCACACAGATATCAAGGACAGTGCCAGCAACCTAAAAAAAAAAAAAACTGAAATTCCATAAGCGCCGGGAATTTTAAATTGAAAATGGGTCTTACTCTTTGAACACAGTAGCAGTAAAGTTTAAAATCTTTGACTATGGACGGGAATGCATTTTAACCCTTAATGCCCTATGTACTCGTGATTTGTTTAAATTCCGAAATTCCAACAACTCGTGCCGAAGCTACAGTTCTAATTCACTTTGTTCTCGTTTTTGTGAATCCGCATACCACACCTAATTCCATTATGCATCGAGATCGGAAATGTGCTTCCTGCCCTCCACACTAACATGGTGGAATTTGAATTAGCGCATCATTATACCAGAACGGAGCAGGCCAAAAATCTGTCCGGGGATTCCTTTGGAATGGAGTACCTGATAACCCAAGTCCATTAGCGTAATTAAGAAGTACAAAAAGGATGGTAATGAGATGTGAAACTGTTGCATAAATTCGGGGATTTATTTTGCAGAGATATGTAATGTTCAGTCAACAAAAACAGCTATTATACATACATATATGTATATACATCTTTATACTTTATATATCTTTTCATACTAAACAATATGACTTATGAGTGCCTTACTTAAATGCCTTATTTTTATTATGATCATTTAACTTAAAACTTTGAACTATGTGATCAATCGTCATATTTTATTTTGTTTTGAATAGAGCTAAATTTATTTGACTTAAAAATATAGATAACAAGCATAAACATAAACATAAACTAAACAATATGACTTTAAATGCCCTATTTTTATTATGATCTTTTAACATACTGAAATATGTGATCTATCATCATATTTTATTTTGTTTTGAGTAGTGGTAAATTTATTTGACTTAAACATATAGAGAACAAACATAAACATAAACATAAACTAAACAACAGGATTTTAAATGCCTTATTTTTATAATGATATTTTAATATATTGAACTATGTGATCTATCATCTTATTTTATTTTGTTTTGAATAGAGCTAAATTTAGTTGACTTAAAAATATAGAGAACAAGCATAAACATAAATATAAACAATATGTTATATTGTTATGTAATAATATAGAGAACAAACATGAACATAAACATAAACATAAATTAAACAATAGGACTTTAAATTATTTATTTTTATTATGATCTTTTAACATACTGACATATGTGATCTACCATCAAATTTTATTTTGTTATAAATAGTGCTAAATTTATTTGATTTAAGGCTGTAGATAATAAAGATAAAAATAAATTAAACAATATGACTTTAAATGACTTATTTTTATTATGTTCATTTAACATACTGAACTATGTGATCTATCGTCATATTTTTACTTTGGTTTTAATAGTGCTAAATTTATTTGACTTACAACTATAGAGAACAAACAAGAACATAAACGAAACATAAGTTTAAATGCCTTATTTTTTGTGATATTTTAACATGCTGACATATATGATCTATCATCATATTTTATTTTGGTTGTAATAATGATAAATGTTTTTGACTTAAAAATATAGAGAAAAACCACTATTGTACATTTGATACAAGAAACCATAGTCATAGAATATGTTTTAAATTTGTGACATTATAACTGATGCAGAAATTATAATGTATTTTCATATATTTATTCCAACATATTGGTAACCGAGCCTACTCATGCGGGTTAGATGGCACAATGGCTAAAAGTTACGTAATTCCTCTACTATGCATCACTTTTACCATATCAGTCCTACATTTCTTGCTTAGGGTAGGACTGAATTTAATTGCTGCACTTCCCTCCTTCTAATATGCTATTCAACAAAGAGCTTTATATATCTGAGGATTGAAATCTCGTTGTCTTACCATACATACAAGGGTTGTTTGAGACCATATTGCGTGACCACACGGGGCATGCAATGTTCAACTATTCTTCTTTGTTCACCAAAAGCATAGATGTTGTGTCCATTAAACACGCCTGGTCGTTGATTGACAAACGACTGGCGCAGCATACATCATCCGATGCAACTAAAGACTAACTTTGTCAACTTGTGTAAGTTGTTTAGATTGACATACTCTATCCACGGACTCACAATTCCGTGTGCCCAAGAGCGGTGCGGTCGAGAAAAGACTATACTATCGATTGACTCTTTTCAATGCTGATGCATGTAACAGCAGTTATTGCTCCCCATTGGTACCCCCTCCGTCTCGTGGCAACGAGAGCAACATGTCTGAGGTTCAAATCCGGTTTAATATATTGTTGTAGTCACCGCTTTCAGAAATGGGAAGACTCGAAAGAGATTATGACAATGTGTGTAAAGACTCTCACATCGTCAGTCAGATTACTTGATAGGAGTTTAACCGGGTTTCCTCTATAAGTAAATGCATGGCAGTTTTCTCTAAATGTATTCGAGGAAGACACTGTGCTGCTCTCAACACTCGTAAGTGGGCTAGTCTTAGTATACATGAGGTCCACCGATGTTTCACCCTGACCTTTCTTACAGATAGATTTGCTTGTCGCTCTACTATAGCTGTTACACACTATGGATAATTAGATTGGTATCTACAATTTAAAGGGGATTGCGAATCACTAAAAAAACATCTATGTCACTGCCAGGATTCGAACCTGAAGCCCGTGGTAATAAAGGTCAGAGCACTAACCACTTGGTCATCAGGCCGCTTCAACTGGTAAGGAGGGGGGCTTTATAGCTCTAGGTAGGGTGGTGATAAGAAACGCCAAGACAACTACACAAAATACTGATTTCTTCGGATTTCTCAACTCGAATAAGACTGTATTTTCAATCATTTCATCTTTGTACTTTGTGTTGTTTGCCTAAAAATTGGCTTTATTATCTCTTTTTCTTGGTGTTATATTCTAGATGGGTAACAAAGTATTTCTATATTTGTTACCAGTGTTATTAAATGAGTGTTTAACTGATATCTCCGTTTTATAATAAAAGGCCGGAGGCTAGCCAGAATCAAATCTACGTAGTTCATAAACTTGACACGAGAACACTAATTGAAAACTCCCTTGTACAAAATGAGAATGGACAAGATAAATCTGTATGCCACTATGCCTTCTCATTGACCAAGTAACTAAGGTGAAAAGAGGATGTGAAAACTCTCAGATGGGTTTTTCATTCAAAATTAATGTAGCACAATGTGTAGCAGTCTCCTTGTTGTGTATCCTGAGCAATGCTGAATTTGCTGGCCGTGAATTTTTTTCAGAGATTCTTTCTTAAATATCACTTAATTGAGTTTTCTTTATTTGAATACTTACTATTAGCGATGCTTTTTATGTGAAAATAAATATATGAATCCTTACGCTTCTGTGAACCTAGAATTGTTGTCATACCTAATGGTAATCCAAACAAATAGGAACACACACGGGTGAAAACAAGAATAGAGTCGCGGAAACGGTGAGTAGGATGCACACACTAAAAATAACTCAGAATAAATATTTGTTTTTACAATTATTGCTTTCAAATACATTAAATCAAATCAAGCAAAAAGATTCTTTGTGGCTCAAACATGTTTTCAAAACTGAATTAACAAAACGAGACCAAATCAAAACCGATTCGGAAGTAATTAGGAAAGTGGTTGATTAATTTCTTTTCCGTTTTACATTTTTCTTCGATTCCTTTTTTCCTGTTCTGAGACCCAGTTTATGTCAGCAGCAATTAGATATCCGGGATTATTTCTTTTGTTTCTTTGTGAATGGTGTGGAAATAATTTTAATGCTGAGTTTATTGTTAAATTAACTTATTTTCTTTTGTAATTTTAATAGAAAAGGATATTCTTTTGGTGCAGTTTACTTTTTACAACTAATACCGTTAGTAAACAAAGAATAAATAGAATTTATTTCATATGAGTCAGTTGCTGATAAATTTAAAATTGTTAGATGAAATTTGCAAGAAGATTTATAATTTATGATTTATAATAAGAAATTACAAGATTTAGATTTGTAATTATAAATTTTAAAATTTATAATTTATAATTTATAAAATGCAAGATTTATATTTTATAATTAGAAATTGCAAGATTTAGATTTAATTAGAAAATGCAAGATTTATATGATAAAAGATAATCTATTAGTAAAAATAGTTTCATTTATTTCCATTTGTTTTGATTCATATATTTTTAATGAATCTCGTGCATATTTTCTTTTTTTAAAAATTTTTTCCTTTTATTAAAACTTTATATTTCTGGCTTATACAATCTGAAGTTTTTCGTCTAGTCCCTAAATTGTTTCAGGCTTAAAAATTAAAATTTAAAGTTATTGATTCTGCATGGTTCTTATAAATGTAAACATAATTTTATTTTCTCTTTATGCGTTGTATCAATTTGTAACATTTTTATCACCCGTGTTTTCTATTAAAGAAAACAAAATCAACTTTGAATTTAGGCAAAACTTATTTGATCCAATTATTAGTCAAAATATATTGTATTTAACTATCAAGATATCATTTTTTCAAATAAAATTTTAATAAAAACATGACAGAATAAATTTTAAACCTTTAAAACGTTTTTAAATGTATTTTCACAAAACTGAAATATTGAATTAAACACAAACGAAACAGATGGTTTTATTGGAGTTATACGAGATATAATTTTCTTTCTAATATAAATGGACAAGAAATAATATATAATTTTCTATTTAATATAAATAAACAAGAGACAAGAAATATTTTATTTCTAATATAAATAAATAAGAAACAAGATATAATTTAACAAGATATAAATTTCTTTCTAATGTAAATAATCAAGAAACAAGATGTAATTTTCTTTGTAAAATAAATAAACAATATATAATTTAACAAGATATAATTTTTTTCTAATGAAAATATAAATTCTTTCCACCTGTGTTTTTATGTCCTTTTTTAAATTCATTTTCTTTTTTCTTTGAATCTAACTTGATTTCTAACTGATCTCTGGAAGTCAGCATAGCATCTATAAAAAGTTTCAGTAGGCTTCTAAAAAGATGGTAATTTGATGGTCGATAGAATAGTGTAGGCGAAACATAATTTATCAGCTAAATTCTTCTAGGAGAGATTTAGTGACTAAATCTCTCCTAGAAGAATTTTGCTAAGTTTCTAAAAAAGGTAGTAACTTGATGGAGGATAATAGAGTGATTAGCATAGTAGAAGCATAATTTCCCTGCCAAATTCTTCTAGGAGAGATTTAGTCACTAAGATTCTGTAAGTTTCTAAAAAGGTAGTAACTTGATGGAGGATAATAGAGTGATTAGGATAGTAGAAGCATAATTTCCCTGCCAAATTCTACTAGGAGAGATTTAGTCACTAAGATTCTGTAAGTTTCTAAAAAGGTAGTAACTTGATGGAGGATAATAGAGTGATTAGGATAGTAGAAGCATAATTTCCCTGCCAAATTCTTCTAGGAGAGATTTAGTCACTAAGATTCTGTAAGTTTCTAAAAGGTAGGTAGTAACTTGATGGAGGATAATAGAGTGATTAGGATAGTAGAAGCATAATTTCCCTGCCAAATTCTTCTAGGAGATTTAGTCACTAAGATTCTGTAAGTTTCTAAAAGGTAGTAACTTGATGGAGGATAATAGAGTGATTAGGATAGTAGAAGCATAATTTCCCTGCCAAATTCTTCTAGGAGAGTTTTAGTCACTAAGATTCTGTAAGTTTCTAAAAAGGTAGTAACTTGATGGAGGATAATAGAGTGATTAGGATAGTAGAAGCATAATTTCCCTGCCAAATTCTTCTAGGAGAGATTTAGTCACTAAGATTCTGTAAGTTTCTAAAAGGTAGTAACTTGATGGAGGATAATAAGAGTGATTAGGATAGTAGAAGCATAATTTCCCTGCCAAATTCTTCTAGGAGAGATTTAGTCACTAAGATTCTGTAAGTTTCTAAAAGGTAGTAACTTGATGGAGGATAATAGAGTGATTAGGATAGTAGAAGCATAATTTCCTGCCCAAATTTCTTCTAAGGAAGTTTTAAAAAGGTCAGTAACTTGATGGAGGATAAAGAGTGATTCTTTAAGTTTCTAAGATTCTGTAAGTTTCTAAAAAGGTAGTAACTTGATGGAGGATAATAGAGTGATTAGGATAGTAGAAGCATAATTTCCCTGCCAAATTCTTCTACTAGGAGAGATTTAGTCACTAAGTTTCTAAAAAGATTCTCTAAGTTTCTGTAAGTTTCTAAAAAGGTAGTAACTTGATGGAGGATAATAGGATATTAGAAGCATAATTTTCTAGGAGACAAATTCTTTTGGAGACGTTTAGTCAATAAGATCATGTAAGTTTCTAAACAGATGGTAACCTGATGGAGCGCCATCGAGAAACTAGGATAGGAGAAGCATAATTTATCAGCCAAATTCTTCTAGGAGACATTTAGTCACTCTTGCGGTGTTGTGTTTGGCATTGTCCTGTTATATCAAAATATATTTAGACGTCTTTGCTGCTGACAGAAACTTAAACTGTAATATTATTTGATTATATAACTTATAATGACCAATTCTTTACATACCCCACCATGTGCTCTAGATGATCTTCTTTGGATGTAGGACACTTCAAGGCTGTCTGTCGTACAATTAATACGGTATTCCTTGGTTTGTTAACTTATTGTTATTTGTAAATTTTCATTTAGTTTTGGACATTACATATTTAAATGCTATATATTATTATATTAAATGCTATATTATGAAATATATTTTCTTGTTTTTGATTGTCATATATTTTTATTACTCATGGGTGAGATATTTTAAAATTTCTGATTTATACAATAACCTAAGGTGGTTAATTGCAAAGTATATATGATACTGGAGATATAAATACTTTAAAAGATATTAAATAGATGGTAGTTGGAAACTAGTTTAATGGCAATTTTAATTGAATTGCTGAAACCCTTTAGCGTGTGACACAATTTTCTTTTAATTAGTCCAGGCAAAAGATTAAGGTTATTTATTATTTCTAAAAGTACTATTTATGGTTTTTTTTTTTCAAATATCTCATATTTGTAATTGGAGACATTTTTAAATTAAATTAAAAAAAAAACCTTTTACCATTCCTTTTCCTGCTACATCTACCGATATTCCGTTCATTTGTACAGTTCTTTAATGATGTGGGTTTTATTTATAATGTACTTTTGGTGAGTACAAAGATTCACGTATTCAGAAGAAAAAAATAATTTGTATTGACCTAGAATTCCATTTAAATTCCAAGGTTTTAACATTATTACCGAGTTATTAAAAAAGGATATTTTATAATAAATTTTTTTGTTCATTTTTTAAAACTTGAAAAAGTGGGTCAGTAAGAATACGAGTATTTTTAATGATCCATTTGTTTTTATCTTGGTTACTTAATCAATGGAGAATTCGATTTTGTAAGAAATGAAAAGTAGTTTCTTTTGTTTTAAGAAATATTTTAGAATTGGTAAATAATTTTTTTGTATTTTTCTTCCGATAAAAATGAGAATTTTTTTCCCTTTGAGCACCAAGGACTTTCTATTTCAAAGTCTACGAGGCGTCTATTTGAATGCAACTTTCAAACTGTTTACTCAATAGCAATAAGCTAATAGAAATAATTCGTTATGAGTTAACGAACAAGCTTATAATATTATTTGCCCTCGTACGATAAAATGTAAAAGAATATGAACCTCCTCCTACTTTACCATCTTGAAAATTTTAAGAGAAATACATTAACTTTTACAATTTTTTTATTCTTCTTTTGATGTATCCCATTCAATAATACCACGAACAGACCAATTACGGATGATCAAGGCAAAGAAATTGCCTTCCAGGAGGAAGTGTTTGGGGTAACTGCCCCGAATTTATCTGTGGTATGAGATAAATTGTGGAAAATTCTCATTTGGTAAATGAGAATTATGACAGGTTTAAACACCATTTACATAATACCATATATAACATTATTTACATATTACCATATATAACATTATTTTCATAATACCATATATAACATTATTTACATAAACATTATTTACATAATACCATATATGACATTATTTGCCTAATACCATATATAACATTATTTACATAGCTCAATATATAACATGATATTATTTACATAACACCATATATAGCATTATTTATATAACACCATGACGATAGATGTTATATAAATAATGCTATATATATTGTATTATATCACCATGATAAAAACATAACGATAGGTTTAGGACGCAATCATTATCGAATCTTCTAATTTCTAAATGGAATGATTGTAACAGATGTCACCAGCGTAATTGAACTGGATGCCTTTACCCATGCATGTAGTCAATTTGTCACAAGTCAGGAAGTTTCTCTATTAACATTATTTTTTTCTGTAATTATTAAATAGTCGTTACAATAGCTGTTTAGGTTTACATTATATTTAAGATTATATTTAAGATATACATTATATTTAAGATATAATGTATTGTAAACATAATATAAATAAAAATAAAACCCCCAGAAAACCACAAATTAAATCAAGAATTTTTAAAGTATTCATATTTTCGTAGCAAATGATGTTCGATTTCCACATTTTTAATTAACAAAGACCCGTCAAGAGCTGTTAGAATAAATTTCAAAGAAATACGTTATAAGAGTACCTCGTAATTAGGATGTTAACCGACCGATGTAACAGGAGCCACCTCTGAATAATTTACGATAAAATCAAGTTTGAAAACTTTAAAATTGATAAAGATCCTCATCTTTGATCATGTGACACATTGGTCTAAATCAAACGTTAGTATCCGTGAAGAGTTAATTCTATAACCTTCTGTGGTTTTAATTTCTTACGTTACATTTATTATAAGTAATACGTCAAAATTACATATGTTACTAAACATATTTCACCAGCAATAAGCTTTACATCGCCTATGTTATTGTTAAACATTAACTTTTATTGTTATCTATTTTTGTGTTTTCTCATATAAATGTTTCTGAAGATATATTCAAGATTTTAACAGTAGGAATAAAGCACTCAATTGTATTCTAGAATAATAAATAGATTTATTTTTAATATGAACAGAACAACTGTATCTGAACAGAAAACTCAATTAGAATTCTCTATGGAATGATTTACTTGTTAGGAATTAAATAATTGGCAAACAAAAGTTACCAGAAAAAGAAAGAAAGAAAAAATGAGCTAAAAAGAAAATTGAAATATTGAATGGGTAAGTTGATGAGCCTAATTTGTGAGTTAAATAAGAATGAAGTGAAATTTCTCATAAATTTATGCAAAAACACGTTCTCATAAATTTTTGTCAGTGAAAAAAAAAAACTCGGTATTCATAAATTCTTTGCATGTTGGGAATTTTGTCCATTCTACAGTTTTTACAATGAATGCCAATTTGACACTTGCAATAATTTTATGCTTGTAATAACTTTATAGTCAAATATTTATAAATGATGCTGTCTAATTAATATTGGTTATAAATTTAACAGTTTTATATATATTGTTTTTGAATTTAAAGCATATTTTTTTCTATAATCTCCATAGGAAGACAAAGTAAATTTAATTTTTTATGTCTCCATATTCAATTGCACAATTGAATATTTAAAAAAGTTTTTTAAAACAGTGTATTTGGAAAACTAATATTAGACAATAACAATAATATAAAATGTGGCCATTTTCGTACAGTTATTAACTATGAATAATTTTTTTAAGAGATATACTCTTTAGTTTTGCTTTCAGGGGAAATTTAAGAAATAAACGCGAAAAAGTTAAATAACAAACTAATCCTACTAATTACTTGACATTAACACAATCACAAAACGCCATGCTCGATTTTCTAAATTTATTGTAAAGTGCATTTAGTTCAACATTTAAATGCAACTGGATAACATAATTTCAAATAGAAACAAATCATTACAGGATTTAATCAGATAATTGCATAATTCTTATGATAGAATTACATAATAATATTGAGGTTATTATTTCATTAATATTCTGTGGTATTACCTAAATGCTTTCGCTCCCAATGGTGCAAAAAGACAACAATGCATCGATTATCCAAACCACTATTTGGCATTGTGTATGCAAAATAAACAAGAATATATGAGAATTACATAATTCCTAATTGCATATCTTTAGTTGTATTTAATAGAATATTTATGGATGAAAAAAATCAAATGCATTTTAAAATTTATTGATTTCAATAAAGTTTGATGATAACCTCGCATTTCTTTCTTTTACCATTGAATTGTTTTGTATTTAAAATTACCAAGATGTAACACATGGATCAATAAGCCTCGGGGCTAATCAACTGATGGTACATTTAATTACATATTCATGCCACCTTTGGTTAGTATAACTTTCAAATAACGCATGTCTAATTTTCATGACATTTTGATGACTTGGCTTAAGTGACACCATTTTTGTAATTTTCAAAATAATGGAAAAGTTATTTCGTGTGTTGATAAAACATTGCTTTTAATGGGAAAAAATACTGTTCAAGTTTAGCAAGGGCTTAAAAAGTGTTATTCGGACTCTGCTCTATCAAAAACAAGCTTTTGCCAGTGGTAGCTGATTTCAAACCGCGGTTGTACAAACACAGATGATATCGAACTCTCTGGTCGGCCAAAGAAAATATAAAAAAAACTTCACAAAATCTTGATGAACAATTGCAAAGTGACGTTGCAGGAGATATCGAATATCATTTAATAGACTTATTGGCATCTTGATATAATTTAGTAGTATTTACATCATATTCCGGGAATATTTGGGTATTTGGTTAGTAGTTTTTTATAAATGGGTGCCACTTTCGCTCACAATGGAGCAAAAAGAACCAAGCATCGATTATCCAAAGAGCTGTTTGGCATTGTTTAAGCGAAATAAACAACAAACACGAAAGAAACACAACGACACAAACATATACAATTTCGTCGGTATGTGGCAATGGATAAAACATAGATTCAGCACTAGACACAGAAATCATTTGCCCATTAAAGATTATCAACAGTGGAATTTTTATTTTTTTTGCGGATATTTCCATATGTATTATTTTTCTCATTAACTTTAAATGTGGACTGATTCTTCTTATGGAAGGCTTGATTCTTTATAACACTTGTGCGCATAAAAACTGATGAGTTTAACCCCACATTTCCTCTTTTTTTGTGGATAATTTTGGTAAATTCCCTACAACTGTGGTTGATAGCTTCATTTTTTTGAATGGTGCAGTATTGTTAATGAAAAGAAATAAATTATGGGAAAATAATTTTTTCTATCAATCAGAAAATTTGGGAAAAATTTTTTTGTATCATAAATGTTTTGAGGTCCAGAATAGCAATGCTGAATTAAGCAAAGATTGCGAAGGCTTCCAATATTATTTCTTTTTTCTTTATGTTTCCAATATTCTTTCTTTAATCTTAATTGTATAAGTAGAAGCCAAACTCATTCATTGCAGAAGATCGACCAATGCATTATACTCAATAAAATATACAGCAGAGTATAATACGATATCAAAATTATTGTATAATAATAACAGCGTATATTTTTAAAAAATAAATAATGTTTATTGAAAACTATGTTTAAAATAGTTTAAGCCCGGCTATTGCCCCAGTAGTAACGTGCACAGCCAGTGTGCTGGTGGGCTAAGGTTTGGAATCCGCTGCTGCATTTGTTGTCATTGTTTTAAAAAAAATGGGTTCTCAATGGTGATTGTGGCAATTTGTATAAAGTATCCCCATCCATAGTCTGGTTGCTTGATGGGACTTTTCCAAGGTTTTTCCTGTACAAAATACAAATTCTGTGGAGTTACCACGAAAACGTAATCCCGAAAGGCACATTCATAATCTTCGGTGGGCTGTTTGTAGTATATTTAAGTAAAACAAGAAGCCCACTGATGTTAAACGAAAATAAAACCTGAACAATAAAATTGTTCTTATCGCTCTTTCTTTATAATTCCGATCACTACCAATCTAAATCACTACGAGTCTTCAATTTCAATAATCGATGGTACAAAAAGTCCTCTTAAACTGACTTTCCCAATATTCTTCGAAAATTGTTTAAACCGTAAAAGACAAGTTTGCTTTTAAAAATTTATGTCTGCAATCTTCTTTGAGACCCATTAAAAGAGTTTTGAATTCCCTTAGAAATTGTAATCTGTGACTTCAAATTTCGTTCCCCTTTAAAATCTTTTAAACCAAATTCTTTGTTTTATGTCTGATAAAAATATTTTACCATAAAAAAGAATTTATGAAATGTTTTTTTTTTATACTAAAAGAATCACTTCGTAAGTGATTTACTGTATACAAACTGGATTTTTTAATTCATAATTTTAAAAATGAGGGAAATAAAAGATAAAGCATATTTGAAAAAATTATTCCATCAAAGATCTACATAAGACTTCATAAAGTCCTATATTAAAAAATTCTTCAGATTTTTCGACTTTAGTTATACTTGCAGATGAAATATATTTGAAGATATTTTTGGTAATGATTGAAGCAAATGATGATGGCAAATGCGTGATACTATAATAATGGATCTGACTATTTCTGTAAAACGTGGTGTTGGTAGCCAAATAGCCTACTATATAAGTGGTATAGGGGCTGGGAAGCTGCAATTTTATTGATGGAAAAATGAGCAGATTTATAAGTAAAATTGAGTTCTCAAAAATTTGGCATATTGCCATGTAACAAACATTATCAAGTTAATGACCGAAACGGAATGCTCATATTTGCAGACATTGAACTTATATAAGTCCACACATAATTAGAACTTCCATTGAGAATATTTGGGGTCATTTGAATGATAGATTTCGTAAATATAACATTTTCAAAAAAAATAAACTTGATTAAAACTCGTGTAAAAATGAAGAAACACAAGAAGAATATTTTTTTAAAATCCAAGCCAGAAAAAAACTATGTAAAGTCAGAATATTAAAAGAAAACCAAAACATTATCAAAAGTACTTTTGAGGTTTGAAAATAGTTTTGTCTGCGTTCTACATTACAGTTGTACCTCGGTATTTTACTTTTATTTCCGATTCTGCAGGAGCATCAGGCAAGATGCACATACCAAATAAAATTTATCAATTTATTATAAATCCATGAAAAATTTTTTTACTGACATTGTATAGAATAATTAAAAATGGCACTGTATATAATAATTTAAGCTGTGTTTAATCCACTACAATTACATAAATACATTTTGGGCTTTAGTTAGATTATCTCTTTTTTTCTTAATTGGACCTGGTTGAGGGTCAAGGGGTCATTCCAAATAAAAGGTGTGTACCTAACTAAATTTCCCCAGTAATGTTGAAAATTATTGATGCCTATTTTATGTATATGAAAAAAAATTCTTTTTGAGGAATATAATTTTTGCATAAAAACCTACAGCCATACTTTAGCATTGCATAAAGATAATAAAGTATTTTTAATACTAAAATGCCTGGCAATACAAGGTTTATGTTGGATCATTTGCTGTCTGCCTACTGCTAAAATTCAAAGGCAACGTTTTCTTTTTTTTTTTAAAATAGGGTTCTAACAGCCTTACGCCTTGACATACATATTAAAGAGGGACCTGCAATTTGGGAAAATTGGATTTTGAACCACTGCAAACATCTATGGCACCGAGCACCAGATCACTAATCATTCGGCTATAGACCAGACTCCAGCGTTTAATACTAAAATGAATAAATATAACAGCAGTTAGTTTAAATACTTATATAAAGAAAAAAACACATTTAATTTTTTTTTTTTTTTCCTTAATTGTACTTGGGTGAGGAACAAGAGTCTTATTCCGTACAAAGGTAGTATACCAAATAAATTTTTTTCTTCCAAACAGGACGTATATCAAGTTGGACTTATTCCAAAGCAGGAATGTACCTCAGTACCACAGTATTTTTTATATAAGTTAATAATACAATACATTCATATTTCATTATTAATTTACAATATTTTAATTAATTAATTTTATTTTTATTTTATTTGATAATTTGCCATGTAAGAGAATCATTTGATTGAAATTAAATCATTAATCATTGTATCTCAAAATCAAAAAAAGTTACTATTTATTTTTATCTCGATGTTTTTTGATACACTGTAGATACATTCATATTCTGAAAATATGCTATAGAAATGAAAGAATGGAACAACCAGACGCAAGAAACAACGAAACAAATATTCATAATTCAAAAATCCAAAATTAAATTATATCTCAAATTTATTTCGATATTTATAAAAATATATTTGTAAAGTAGTAAACCAAGAAAATTACAGACATAGACATTATTACAGACATAAACCAAAATAAAGGTGATAAATGTCTGTAATACTATCTTACAAATGTAACAAATACAAGCTAACAGTAATTACTACATAAAATGAAAAGGGTGTATTAAACAATGGAAGATAGTGAGAACCTTCAATTATATTCTTTTTCAAGCTGAATCTGAATGAATAAAAACAAGAAAATAAATTGCTAAGCTTATTCACGACTACAGCAAGAACTTTTATTTGTTTACTATTAGTTAAAAAAAAAAAAAAAAAGAGCTAAACCATTGTGCTACAAAATTACCTTGACTGTGATAGTGCACCATAGTAAATAGTACCATTAATTTTTCTTATTGTGTGAACGTGGCTTAGTCTGAAAGTAATAAAGGATAACTCATGTAACTGAATAGAAGTCTAGTCAGAAAGTTGTTTTTTTTTTTTTTAAAATTTTTTTGCATTTGTTCAAGTGTGTTTGACATGTTGAATTGTTGTATATTTCCTTATAACAGTTCTTAAATTTTTATGCTTTTAGAATTTAAGCTATTATTATAGTTTAGAAAATTTGTGTTTCGAATTATAATTTTGTGGATCTATATCCACCTCTTCATAAAAGTGTTCAAATAAGTGTCAAAGATAAATTGACCAATTATTTTAAAAAGTGCTACAAGTATTAAAAAAATTTCACAGCCTTCTTAGATAATTGGATTTTAGTTAGAGAAAATCCTATGCGCAATTTCTTACCCTATGGGTAAGATTTGAAAGAAGGAATTTTTAAAAATATTTTTATGTACGAAATCTCAACAGTATTTTTACATTTTTGATTTTTTTTTTTTTTTGCTATGATTGTATTTCCACTGTCATATTTAGATGGTATATTCCTGACGAACATTTTTTTTATAAGAAATCAAAATTAATAAACTATTTTAATAATAATTTTCCAAATATTAACACTAATTTAAATAATAATAAAATAAAAATATAGTTTTAATAATACAATACAATATTTCTTCGATATATTAGTATTAATTGCAGAATAAGTACAAATTATTGTATTGTTGTAAGTTCTTTTTATATTCAAAAGTTATAAAACATTAAACAGTTCTTATTATAGGTTTTTAGTAGTTTATAAATAATTTTAAAAAATCATCCAAATTTTTTATATTTTCAAAAAATAAATGCATTTCAATTTCAATTACATGAATTGAAATGTGAATTTTGAAAGAAGAACTTTTAAAAAAGTTATAAAAAATCCCAAAAAATAATTTTATTTTTTTCGTCGTTATGATTGTATTCCGACAGAAATACTTAATTAGCATATTTCTGACGAATATTTTTGATAACAAATCAAAACTAATAAACTATTTAAATGATAATTTTCCAAAAATTAACACTAATTTAAATAATACAACTACATTTATAATTTTAATAATGCAATACAATATTTTCTTCGATATATTAGCATTATATTTAGTATAATTATTCCATGGCTATTGTAAGTACTTTTATATTAAAAATTTATGAACATTAGCCAGTTTTTATTAGGAGGTATTTTATTAACTTATAAATGGTTCAAAATTTCATACAGAACTTTAATACTTTTGAAAAATAAATGCATTTTAATAAGTTTTTCAATTTATTATTATTAATTTTTAATACTAGAAAAGCTCCCAAATCATTATTCATTAACAGAATTTTACTTCCATATTGATTTCAATGTTGTATTGTAACATAAAAACTATTTTATATATGCTAAACAATATACTTTCTTTTGACTTATAAATTTTCATTTTGTATTATTTCTTACTTTTGCATTAATTTTACTACTTAAAAATACAAAAAAAAAAATCATTCAGAATTCTGTTTAGTAGACATAAAAAAAAAGAAAATGGAATAATTTATTAATTTTATTTTATCAGAAACCCTGCCTCAGATTAAGATTTTTACCATATGTTGTTTCTCCAAATAATACTTTGTTTACATAAACAAAACTTCTTTAAAGCATGATTTTTAATAAGAGCTTTTTCATAATTTTATATTGTATTAAAATAGATTTTGATGATAAAAACATTTATTAAGTTTATTTTATTGTCATTTTTGGAAAATTAATAAATTTTATTTTTAGTTTAAATAGAATTGATTCACTAATCACGAAATATATGTTTATTCTAAGAAAGACATAACAAAATCCATGGAGTTGAAAAACATTTTTATTAGGCTTACAAAATCCCTCCATAAAAATCCATATCAGATATTATTTCAAATATTTTTCAGATACTATTTCTAACTTTTTTATGACATTATTTCTAATTTTTTTTAAATATTATTCTTAATTATTTGTAGCACTTCGAAATCAGGAACTAATATTATTTTTAAATTCAATTATTCTGGTAGTTAAAAAACAAAATTATTTTCCTTAAATGTGTTACTACAGAAAATTAAATTCACAATGAGGCATAATTATGATCTCCAAATAAATGCATCATTATGATCTCCAAATAATGCAACATTTATTGAAACAAATCTTCGTTAAACCTACTTTTAATAAGAGCTTTTCCATAATTACTAATAATAGTTTTCCATAATTTTATACACTGAAGTGACAAAAGTCATGGGATAGCAATATGCAAATTTTCAGATGGCAGTAGCATCGCGTAGAACAGGTATAAATGCGCAGTGCTTTTTCGCAGAGCTTTCATTTCTGTTCAAGTTATTCATGTGAGAAGAGGTTTTGACGTGATAATGACCGCACGACAGGAATTAACGGGCTTTGAACGCGAAATGTTAGTTGGAGCTAGACGCATGGGTCATGCCATTTCGGAAATCGTTAGAATTCAACATTTCCCAAAGATGCCGAGTATGTTCAGGCATAACATCCCCACCATGGACAGCACAGTGGTCGACCGACTGCACTTAAAGACCGAGACCGGCGACGTCTGCAAGAGTCGTAAATTCTAACAGACAAGCAACACTGCGTCAAATAACCGCAGAAATCAGTGTGGGACGTACAAGGGACTTGTCTGTTAGAACTGTGCGGAGAAATTTGGCTTTCTTGGGCTATTCAGCAGAAGACCGACTCGAGTGCCTTTACTGACAGAACGACATCGCTTGCAGCGACTCTCGTGGGCACGTGAGCATATCGGTTGGTCCCTAGATGAATGGAAAACCGTGGCCTGGTCCGATGAGTCACGATTTCAGTTGGTAAGAGCTGATGGTAGGGTTCGAGTGTGGCGCAGACCCCACGAAGCCATGGACCCAAACTGTCAGCAAGGCACTGTTCAAGCTGGTGGTGGCTCCGTAATGGTGTGGGCTGTTTTCATGGCATGGACTTGGTCCTCTGGTGCGACTGGACCGAACATTGACTGGAAATGTTTATGTTCAGCTACTTGGAGATCACTTGCAGCCATTCATGGACTTCATGTACCCAAACAACGATAGGATTTTTATGGATGACAATGCGCCATGTCACCGGGCCACAACTGTTCGCGATTGGTTTGAAGAACATTCTGGACAATTCCAACGAATGATCTGGCCACCTAGATCGCCCGACATGAATCCCATCGAGCATTTATGGGACATCATCGAGGGGTCTGTTCGTGCCCAAAATCCTGCACCATCAACGCTTTCACAATTATGGACGTCTATCGAGACAGCATGGCTCAATATTCCTGCAGAAGACTTCCAACGACTTGTTGAGTCCATGCCACGCCGAGTTGCTGCACTTCGCCGGGCGAAAGGAGGGCCGACACGATATTAAGAGGTATCCCATGACTTTTGTCATTTCAGTGTATTTACTATAAAGGGTTTTTTATAATAAAAAAAAAAAAATATCAAATTTATTTTCTTGGCATTTTTAAAAAAATAAAAAATTTTATTATTAGTTCAAATAGGAGATTGATGCACTAATAATAAAATAAGCGATTAATTTAATAACGACTCATAAAAATCACTGAGTTGAAAAACATTTTACTTTGACTTTCAAAAATCGATCTCAATTATTATTTCTTACTTTTCAGATATTATTCTTAACAATCTGCAGCATTTAGGACCTTAGAAACAAACTATTATTTTTAA
>BPLR01003006.1:0-100953 GCA_021605095.1 Caerostris extrusa
ATGATATGTTTTTAGTAAATTCAATAGCTTTGTGTATTTTTGCGCGCCTCTTAGTTTAAAGGGAATCTTTGGAAAATTTCTTTGCAACTTTTAATTTATATTTTAAAAGTACTTTTTAAATCTGTCAGTTTATTGTCGTAATTTTTAAATTATAATAAATTATAAAATGAATAGGTGGAAACTATTGCTTTAATATATTAGATGAAGAAGAAAAATGTTTAGACAGAACTTGACACTTTGAAATTAATATTTTGACTTGACATCATTGGTGATTGAAATTAGGAGTTAGACTTGATTCAGCATCATATAGGTTCATCACGAGAGATCTCTCCTTCGTTACACCCACAGAACGGAATATGAACAGCCTTTTGATGGCCATCTTAATTCAAACTGGCACAAATCCATGTGTTAGATATGGAAAAGCAGGGAAAATACCCATGGAATTAATTTGACGATGGTGTATCTATTGATGAAACGATTGTAAGTCCATATTTTTACGTAATACTAAATAAGAGGAATATATAAGAACCGAATAAGTTATATCCTTCTACAAAACAGTTACAACCAGTTTATAAGTGGCGTAAGTTGTGGGAAACATTATATTTAAATTTAGATAAATTTGAAATTACAATTGCAATTTTCATATATATTCGAATAATCTTCAATTTACTGGGATATATTTCTACAACTTTTGAGCTAATTTAAAAAAATCCCCAAAAAATATATATACTGATTTTGAACCAGGTATTGTTCTTACATTCAGAAAGTTGTGAAACATTCACCTAAAAGTTATTAACGTAGACACTGATGCCCAGAACTATTTTCTCTGTGAGTATGCTAACGATAAAGAACAATAGAGGGATCATGGTAAAGGTGCACCTGAGCTTCGATGAGAGAAGGCGTGTTTGATAACTAAACAAATTTCCGGGCACATAAAGTATTCGACTACCCAGATGCCAGCCAATTCAGAACAGGCCATATAAACACAAAAGTGTGTCGTAAACTCAGTCATTTCTCTTCGGAAGAATCTTAACTTGAGTTTTCGAAATATAAGCTAGGTCTAAAACAGTCGTTCCTTATTTTTTCGATCAAAAGTAAAATATCGGCAGTCGTCTCTTTGTCGTAAAGTTTACGCTACATTTTTAGATGGTACGGTCTCAGCTGGTGTGGCCTAAAATTTACTTTCCGTGCCGTGTTAGAAATGCTTCCTTTCTTCTGCCACTGAAAGTTTTCGCATAAGTAACCCATATTCATATTGAAAATCTGTATTTATGCTCGTTGGCATCTTTTGAAAGATATTGAGAGACTTTTTCTTCGACTTGAATGCTTCATTTTCAAACGAACCTTTAAAACAATGAAGCCAATTCTATGCTACTGCAATTTGGTTGCTGAAATTTCATGCTAAGAAGTGTTTTCTTGATGAGACGAAACTTTTAAATGATTTTCTTTGAAAAGTATGGAACTTTAGTAATAAATATGTCATCGAGGAATTCAGTTTGTTCGAAATTTTTGAGTTTTTCTTTAGGGATATGTATATACATATAATAAGTTGTTTAAAAGTTCAAATCCTTAAATAGGAACAAAATCAGTAGATTTCTTTTAAAAAATTTCTTTAAAAAATTATTTCTTAAAAAAGTTACAAAATTTTTAGATTAAAATCTGTAGAATTTTATACAGTTTATAGTATTTTTTTAACAGATTTATTTTATTATTTTTTTAAATGTCAAATAAGTTAGAGTTAGGTACAAGGTAAATTTCTTTTCGCTAAGATTTGAATTTTATTTTTATTTTCCACCCAGTGTATAAAGTAAAAAATGTTTTCTGAAAAATAAAATTTTCTATGTAAGAACTTTTAAACCTTTTCAGCTGAACTTATTATAAAAAGCAGTTAAAGTATTTTCCATCAAATGGTAGAAAATTGAAATATTCAAAGTCGAAAAACTTAAGAATAAAAATCTCAGAGCATTTATCAAAATATTTATTTCGTATTAAAGGGTATTCTTACAGGAAATTATTCTGATTTGGAATATTTTTAAAAATCCGTGTACTAATCATGAAATTTGAAATTGTTTAAAATGTTCATATTATTTTTTTTTAGAACAGCATGTTTCTTGAAGAGTGTTTTTCAAAACATTTCAAAAGAATGAACATTTAGAAATCTCTGACAAATATAATACATTTTAAAGACTTACATTTTTCTGAAATTTGATGCATGATTTGTTTTTTAGATATTTTGTCATGCAAATAAAAAAGGTTTTATAACTACAAAAATTGATGCGGGAGGATTAAAATTTAATGCCTTTCCATTTTTTAGTTCATGTAAAACGTTAGCTCTTGAAAAATAAACATAATTTTGGAATTTATACAAGAGAAAATATTTTAATCTTAGTTAAAAGAGCTTTCAAGAAATTTTTAAAAATATTCCTTAAGAACAATGTCTTCTCGTGCCAGCTTTGATCGTCTTTCCATTTGCTTTTTCAGGAATAATTTATTTTTTACCTATGCATTAAAAAATTGATCTATTATGTAGTACTAATAATCCAAATTAAATTAATTAAATATAAATCAACTATTTGTAAATCTACTTCAATAACAAAAAATCTTATCAAACAACATCAACATCTTAAGCAAATTATGTACCGGCGCTAAATTATATTTAGAATAAAACTTACTTAATGGCATCCTTATAAATTTATTAGTTAACGAAATGTGCTATTTTTATTGTACCTGTTACTGTCTAGTGGTCAGCAGTTAAAAGAGCTTTCAAGAAACTTTAAAAATATTTCTTAAGAATAATGTCTTCTCATGGCAGCTTTGATCGTCTTTCCATTTATTTTTTTCAGGAGTAATTTAATTTTTTATTCCTGCATTAAAAATTGATCTAATATATAGTAATGATAATCCAAATTAAATAAATTGAAATATGAATTAACTATTTGTAAATCTACTTCAATAACAAAACATCTCATCAAATAACATCCAACATCTTAAGCAAATTATGTACCGGCGTTGTAGCCCACATTGTATTTAGAATAAAACTTACTTAATGGCTTCTTTATAAATTTATTGGTTAACGAAATGTGCTATTTTTATTGTACCTCTACTGTCTAGCGGTCAGCAGGAAAAGCTTTCAAATAATTTCTTGAGTTAAGTAAAATTAGGTATTAAGGCAAATTTCATTCACAAAAAAAATTTGAATTTTATTTTGTTTTCCACCTAGTATATAAAGTAAAAAAAAATTTCTGAAAAATTAAAATTTTTATGTAGAATTTTTAAACCTTTACAGCATAACTTATTATAAAAAAGTAGAAAAGTATTTTCATCAAAGGAGTAGAAAATTGGAATATTCAAAGTCTAATAATGTAAGAATAAAAATCTTAGAACATTTATCCCCAAAATTCCAATCAACATCTTAAAAATCAAAATTGCAATAAAAACTATTATCTTAATCAAATTACGTACCGGCGATGCAGCCCAAATTATATTTAGAATAAACTTGCACTTAATGGTTTCCTTATAAATTTATTAGTTAACGAAATGTGCTATTTTTATTGTACCTCTTACTGTCTAGTGGTCAGCAGGAAAGATTTCAAATAATTTCGAGTTAGGTAAAATTAGGTATTAAAGGTAAATTTCATTCACAAAATTTGAATTTTATTTTGTTTTCCACCAGTGTATAAAAGTAAAAATGTTTTTAAGAAAAATAAAATTTTTTATGTAGAACTTTTAAACCTTTACATCATAACTTATAAAAAAAGTAGGAAAAGTATTTTTCATCAAATGAGTAGAAAATTGAAATATTCAAAGTCTAATAATGTAAGAATAAAAATCACCACAAAAATTGCAATCAACATCTTAAAAAATCAAAATTGCAATCAAAATCAACATCTTAGGCAAATTACGTACCGGCGATGTAGCCCAAAATTATATTTAGAATAAAACTTTACTTAATGGCTTCCTTATAAATTTATTAGTTAACGAAATGTGCTATTTTATTGTACCTCACTTACTGTCTAGTGGTCAGCAGGAAAAGCTGTGAGTGTACCCTCCAACAGAACTAAGATTGGTGGTTTGATAGGATCGAATTGGAGGAAAAGAGTGGCTCAATTAAAGTGGTCGTCATATCTCCCAGCAATGAGGAGGAAAATGCTATCAGCGACAAAAAGCTTCGACAAGTAGCTTCGTTAGTATATGGCATTCATTTCGGAACGATGACCGGTAATCATTCTTTATTGAACAAGTCCAACATAGTCTATGTAATGAAACGCCTTGTACTTATTATAATAATTTCTTCGAAACGCACGCTAGGAATGTAAGTCTCCTTGAATTAGGAATTGTAATCTATAAAACAAGGACAAGTCCTTATACGCTAATGTTTATGGGTCTACTGTATTTTGTAAGGAAGGTTAGATTAAAAATTTGAAAGACGGAATTAAAAAAATTCGAATTATTTTATAAAATTTGATTTGTATGTAAAGTGAGATCTGGGAATAATTATTAAGTTATAAATTGCAATCTATAGAACAAGGACAAGTCCTTATACGCCAATGTTTATCGACCTAGTGTATTTTGTAAGGAAGGTTAAATTAAAAAGGGAAAGACAGAACTAAATAAATGAAATATTTAATAATGATAAAATGATAAATGATAAAATGAAATATTTTATAAAATAAATCTGTATGTAAAGTGTGATTTCTGGGATAATTATTAAGTTATAAATTGTAATCAGTAAGAAAAACATAAAACAGTAAATTGTTACTCTCTGCTATTGTTGTTCATGGCTATACCATTCTATATATGATAGAAAAATATTGTTTTTAAAAAGGAATTGCTTAAATGTATGATGATTTAATTGAATGTAAAGAGAATTCTTATCACAAGTTTTAAGTTTTTATGGATCTTAAAAACACCATAGAAATTATTTATATATAGACATGGGATATATTAAAGAGTAATTTGTTAAAAGAATGCTTCTTCATGGAGTAATAATTAATAAATACTAAGTAACATGTATTAATATAAGTGTTTTATTATTTTATAGTTAAACGTACTTCTATAAAAAAACAGAAAACATTTTTTAATTTAAGCATTCTAATATTCTAAACGATCGTTGTTTTGACATTTTTAAAATTGCATTTGGAACACTTTATGATTTAAAATAATTAATTTAAAATAAAAAGTTATTCCACAATTCCACGTAAACTTTTATTACACAATGAGTATTAATTGTTTGAAAGCATTTTAAGGACTAGATCTTCAAAAACAGGAAGCTAGAGCTTCTTTTGTTTTGGGAATAGCGGGTATTATGAATGACTCCAGCGATCTCTTGTGTAATTAAGGAAACTTTGCGTCATGGCTTATAACAAAACTCTTCATTAAAAGTCCACGATCTTCTTGATTAATTGTTACAATCAACCTCAAGAGTGAGCTTAATTTATATACATTTTGTTTACGTAAAACATTTTTTTTTCGAGATGCGTGTTTTTATGAAGCATAAAAATTTTATTTATCAAATTATGTATGATAAGTTCCTACGGATGCATGAAATTTCCGTTTCTCTTCTTTAAGAGAATTTTCTTTCTTCAGATACTGATTATCGATTTTAAATTCTCATTTAAAGTTCCAAGTTTTATGACACTTCTGAAAGACACTTGATTATTGAATTTGCCGTCCTTTTAAAAATGTAAATGAAAATTTAAAATTATTAGTTTGTTTGATATTCTTATGAGTTTCTGAATTAATGTTGGTTTCTGTTTACCAAACCGTATATTAAAAAAATAATTACGAAATGGTAAGTTTAACGTGTCTATTCAGTTGGTGATCAATTTTTTTTAAAATAATACTGCAAACTCACAATTTGAAAGATACCACTAGGCCTCCTCAAATCTTTTTTTTTACATATTTTGAAATTAGCATTGTTTCAAACAATATGAGTAATAATATTGTTACAATTATAAAAAGAAACTTTTTCGTTTGATTTAGGTCAATATCATAATTATTAAACATAATATTATTTATGTTATCATTTCAAAAGGTTATATTAACAATATATATTATTTTAAAATTAACAATAATGTTAATGAATATAAATGAATTGGTATATTTTTAACATATTTTACATTCTTTAATTTAGAAATAAATTATGAAAATAATTATTTTTCGAAAGAATTATTTAAATTATTTAAAGCAACTGATTTAATCTAATGTTAACATTATATAATTAAAAATATTCATATATTTGAAGAAAAATAATTTAATCAAACAAACATCTTGAAAAGGAATTATTATCCAGAAGGTTAATTAAGATTAAATTTTAACATATCATATTTATAATGCGATGTGGTTGCATTCGAAAATTACTCAGTTTCATTGTTTTTTTAGGTTATGAAAATTTTTCAGTTTCATGGCTTTTTTTGGTTTATTTATTAAAAAATAGTTTCATATTGTCAGAAAGGACAAATTACAGTGCACATTTTAAAGAAATAAGTTGAATAAAAATACCAGGAAAATGTTGAATTTAAAAATTAAACTGCGCAAATTGAACATATAAATCAAAATTTATTTAAAGAAAGGAAATTCTACATATTTTTCAATATAAGGAAATACTTTGAAAAAATTGGAATGGAAGCACAGCAGAATAAATCACATTAAAGAAATAATTTACGTTAATAAGTTAAAAAATCCAAATTAATTGAATGAAAATTTCTAACACATATTAAAAATCATATTTAAGTAACTTTAAGAAGTAGTTTTCTGCTGTTAGCCATTTAAATTGCTTTGAAAATTATTTGGTAGTTTTTAATTTTAAATGATATACATACATTGATATAAACATTATATGAATCTTGAAATAATTGAGTCATAGTTCAACTATTATATTTTCTAAATATTATGTAAACGTTTTACCAAATTATATGTAAAAATATTAAAAAAACACACAAACACTATTTCACAAAATTCTTTAATTATTGGCAGTCATTATTTAAAATTAGAAAGTAATAGTTAATTATATTTTATAATTTAATAATAATTCTTCTCCCAAAAGAAATGGTCCAAAAATACCAATTCTGTAACATATTTAATTACTTAATACTAGATGTATATCAAACTCTGATATAGTAAGAAAAGTGTACTCTAAAAATTCTAAAATTAAAGGGACATTTTGTAGAAAAGATATTTTTCTATATTTATAATATAATTATATATAACATTTAATTTGTATTAGACAAAACAAAAGATCATTTTCTTGAGAAATGGTTTACACGCTATAAAATTTTATAAATTCTTTAAGAGAATTGATCTCAAAATTTTTAATAAGTATGGAATTGAGTAAAGAGGAAACGTATATTTCATCTTTTCTATTGGGAGATAACACAAAAATAATTAGACCTGCAAAATATGTGAAATGCTATATCTGATAAAGTTAATTATTTGATTAATATGCCGTTTAAAATAATGCAGCATGTTTATAATTTTAATTTTAAAATATGCATTTAATACTATTTCATTATTAATTAAGTGGTACTATTTTATAATTTGTTTATAATTTTACAATAAATATTTTAATAAGTAAGCAGATTATCAATGTTTGTTAGGTACATTGGTATCTATAGTGTTTCACTTATGTATATCACGACCAAACCAACCAATAGGGAACACATTGCCTTTTAGGAAGGCTTTAAGTGTTAATTGCCCATATTTGTGTACCGTGTGGAGGAAAACAATTCGAGGAATTCTTCTGCAAAATATTAACACGCAATTAAATGCTTGGAAAATTTGTTAAAAATGTTGTTTGTAGTATGTTGCTTCGGTTAGCACACTTTTGTTCTACATGAGAGACGTTATATTAACATCAGATTTTAACTTATCATCAGACTTATTTCAGATTTTAATCCAGCAATGGAACTGTTATGAACTAGGTTTATTTATTTTTTATTTTTTTTTGGTTTTATCGGCACCACAATCACTACTTATATATACCATGAGAAATCTATACAGGTGAGTTTCTGATTAGATACTAATCTCGTATCACAGAATAACAATCAATCGGAAGACTGAGTGGACAGGTGGGCGGATTTCTTACTGTCTTTATTTCTACGACGTAAGATTTTAGTATCCTGTGGTAACCCACTTTACAACTCGGCGGTTTGAGAAAATGTTTACTGACTATATTGGAGTATGTAACATGACTGACCACATTGACGTATTAACTGACCACATTGACGTATTAACTGACCACATTGGCGTATTAACTGACCACATTGGCGTATGTAACATGACTGACAACATTGGCGTATGTAAATATGTAACATGACTGACAACATTGGCATGTTAACTGACCCCACTAGCGTATGCTCTGAGAGTAAACCTCCAAAAACTCCCATGTCGTATTACTATCGATACATACGATACGATACGATATTGGCGTGTCGTATACGATATATAGCATACGATACGATATTGGCGTGTTAATTGACCACACTAGCGTATGATCTGAGAGTAAACCCTCCAAAAACTCCCATGTCGTATTACTATCGATACAATGAGCTTTCATATTCTATCACAATCATCATCGAATTTTCTGAAAGCAGGGATTGTAAAACCCTGCAGTCCCCTAATCTTAGCTATTTTGCATGGATTTGATTATAATAATATTAAGTTAAGCATAGTTTATGGAATAAGAGAGCAAAATCAATTAAATTACCTCCCACAAACTTTATATTTAATTGAAATGCTCTGACAGAAAGAGCTGCCCTTAAATAAAAAAGAAAAACAATCACCAAAGTTTGTTAAATTATTTCATTTATTTCTGTTGAATATTTCATTAGTAAATTACAGTGCTTCTTTTCCTATTCTGGTTTAATTAAATATTTCGGGCATCTGTCGTACTGACAAAATGAAACAGAAATTCAGTTTCGTTTTGTGGTGACGAGCCGCGAAAAAGGAAAAACCGCAGAGGAATATCTTGACACTTTAATCTTAATTTTGTGACTTCATTTTCATCCGTTAAAAGGAATTTTAATATTCATCGGAAGAATAGAAGATCGTCTCATTAACAGCCAAGTTTAAATGTAATTTTCAACGCTTTTGAAAGAGCGTTCCACACATTTTACTTTTTGGTATTGTCGAATTTTCCAATCTGTGGTGATATTTGAAAGTTTGGAGTAGAAGATAAAGTGAATTTCCATTACTTTTCCGGAACCAGAAGTTCTTTGTGGAGAGATAAAGAAAGATGTTTTGAAACTAGATATTTCTTTCAGGCTTCTCAGGCTATTTAAATTCTCTATTAAATTTAGTTTATTTTCCGCACTGTAAGATTTTGGTTATCGAAAAGCATTTATTATCGAACTTAATTTCGCATAATATTTCAGTTTGAAATGCGATCGATTTATAGAAGTTTAAGTAAAAAAAGAAGATTTGCGTTTTTTAATGATTGTTTTAAAAAAAATTGCTTGAAATTAAATAGTTTTAGCCATTTAAAATAATATTTTAATGCCTAAAAATAAGTGTGAATTTTTATGTTGTATGATTAAAAAACACATTTTCAAAAATTGAAATTTTTAATGCTTTCTTCATTGTGTCGCCATAATGTCAAGTATTTTTACTATATTGGTGTTTATATTAAAATATAAGGATATTCTGTATAATTTCCAACAAATGTATTATATAGATGCATAATCGGTAGAATCAAACGAGATGCTTAAAACAGTATTCGCTGCATGAATTCGACAATTAGCCCAAATTTGAACTAGAAACTTGGGAGACGGGACATATTCCAGGTTGCTATGATTGCCGATTTGAAATGATTGCATGCGAATAGATGAATACATTCAAAGATTATCTAATAAGAGGAGTTAATGTTATATAGGCTTTAATGACTTTCTGTCCCTTTGTTAAATTTAAGGATTAACTGATACTATTATAATTTATCAAAAGTTACTGTTCAATTAATTTCAGAAAATCAGCTTTGATCATAAAATTGCATAAATAATTTTGCATATAGTAAATAAATACATTTTATAGGGCATTAATGTCCAAAAGGACTGCATAATTTTGTTTTATTCGCAGTTTTTCTGTGTTATATATATTAGTATTCTACTAGCTAATTCATTTAATTATTATTGAAATTCTGATAATACTACTACTTATATATTACAAGTATACTTATCATTCTCCTAGAATGAAACACGCAATATTTTTATTAAAAATAATAAAATAAAAACAAAATAAAACAATGAAAGAGAATATGTATAGCATGTTAAATGGCCAAATTAATATTAATTTAATGCTCATTTGAATATAAAATGCTGTTTTATATGCGTTTATTGCATTTTTTAAAACAATTCGTATTAAACATGAAATCTGAAATATTATCGAAATATCCTTAATGAAAATGATTAGAATAGTAGTAAATGTTTTACTAATTTTAATTTATATGCATGATCTTTTCATTTGAATGATAATGAACAGATCTTATAACTTCAATTTATAGTTTTGGATTATTCATTTTACAAAATGTACAATTTGCATGAAAGTAACTCAGGATTACTTTGTATTTAATAGCAATTTTTTACATTCAAAACACTTTAGGGAATTGCTTATCATTAATCGAGATACTATGAAACACTTTTTAATATTATCTATCTTTGAAATATATATTCTTTTTGTCAGAGGCTTTTTTGATAAAAAAATTAAAAAAAATATATTCAAAATACCAAAAGTGAAAACAAAATAAAAAAAATGCTGTAGTCGTTTTCATTATGCTTTTTGGAAGTCTTGTCTTTTAAAGTCTTTACTTTGGCTTTTTTAAAAGGGAAATATATGTTTTATAAGAACCATGGAATATAAAAAAAAATCTATAAAGCATTAACAATTTCTTTTATGAAACAGAATTGGTGTCTGGTATGCAAATGTGCATGACTCTAATAAGTATAAAAGTATTTGTGTCCCTTTTAAGTAATAAAGAAAAAAAATAGCAAGTAATAAGCAAAATTAAAGTTAGATATTCTAAAGATTTTTTTCTATTAGTAATACTGTTTTGTAGAGTTTTATATATTATATTTTGCACAAAAATAACACACATTAGTTACATTGAAAGTAACGCATGTTGATAGAGCCTTGCAAATAATGTCTTGTTTCTTAAAAATGCGCATTTCCTGTCAAAAATATTGTATTTTGTCACTTTCATTTGAGTGAACTAGTTAAGGTTCAGTGATTCCCCATGATAATTATCGTTATTACTTTTGAACGATAATAGACTGATGTAGACTAGTGGATGAAGAATGTTTCAATTGAGAAAATATTAAATGTTTAATTTTATTTCTTATAACAAATTTGATTTCCTACAGATCAATTTATGTTATAATTTTTTTACAACATTCATTTTAATAAATAATAAATCTTAAAATTTTAATTTCATAATTTTTGCAAAAGAAATATTTTCAACTAAAGATTTTATTTTGAAAAACTTGAAATGAATCTAAATATTATCGATATTAGATGACATAAAATTCATTTCAAAAGTGGTTCTTCGCATTTATGTAGCAAACGGTTTTATTAATTTCAATATGCAATCGTGTAATTTTGATTTTCCCTCTGAACGATCATTTTCCTTGTATATTTTGTTTCTATTAATAAAAAAATTGTGCAATTGAATGGTTTTATGGATTTCTTAGCCGAGTCTTGCTCAATCATTTCAAAAGTGGTTCTTAAACTGGGGTCTGTGGTTTCCTGAGGGAATCATTTGAGGGCCCCTGAAGGAATCATTTAGTTGAAAGTTTGGGATAATTGCGATTTGTTGCTTTTGCCGAAAATGCCGTCGATCTAGAGCTTTTGATTTGTTTGCCACGTGAACTTTTTGCTTGACTGTAACCGTGCTACGGTTTAGGAAATTTTCTGTCTGGATTTTTAGAACTTTCTTGTTACTAGTTATCCTTGTTAGATGCGGTTTTTGTGTCTGTATGTCTATTATTTTTGTGTGTCATGTCGTCATTAAATAAAAGTATTGTAAATACAAATTTTGAATTAACTCTCTACTTCCTTTGGATACCTCATTCTTAATATTCCGTTGAACTGGAAAGGTAAGAGAAATTTTATATATGAAATTTTTCTAGTTTGGCGGATTGTTTTGGTGAGGTAAAAGCTTTGTCCCTTTTTTTTGTGAGATTTTCTTTTCTAACTGATGTTGGCTATACTTCGAATGTTCTATCATTTTAATTAATAAAGTACATTTAATTCAATTTTTCAATTGACTGACTAATATATTTCTACAGTGTTGTCAAATAGTTCTGAAACATTTCTATTAAAAAGAAAAGAAACAAAAATTTTAAAGAGACCGCCAAGCAAAATATTTGAGAACAACTGATTTTTAAACAAGACGTCTGGTTTAGTAAAAAAAATAAAATTTACTTGCATTTGTGCATTCATAAAAAAATACACAATGAAATTTCTTAATATTCCCTTCTAACGGAAGCAAGGGGTTGTTCAGCAAGAAGTTCTAAGTTACCACTTCTTCAATTAAAGTCTCATCCAAAATACAAACCGTTCCGATATGAGTACCATCTCATCCTTTTGTTAGACAAGAGATAAAATGTCTGTCATGCTAATGACGTCATATTTTGTCTTGTAAGCTCAAAATAAACCGTGAACAATGAATGCAGAATTTGTGGTGCTTTCCGGATTGAATGAGTATTTTGTTAGCCATTGGTGTCACGTACTCACAGTAGCTTAATCAGCATAACAAATATTCCGCTGCGCAGCGACACATTTTATGGCGGCTTACTTCTTCCAACATGCTGGAAATAAAAAAAATGAAGTGTCACGCCACATTCCGCGAAGTTCCGTTTCATTTCCATAAACATTAAGCTCAGGACGACAACACCTACGGTAGAGCTGTTAACATTTTATTACCAAACCTAGTGGTATTTTTGACCCTCCCTTGCGATGGAATTTCGTTACTTTGTTTTTCATACACATCACTTTATTCTAATAATTTACCTTATTTTGCGCTTTTTTTTCTGTAATTCGAGTCCTAAATCAGCATTAAAAAGAATTTTGCAGCATGAATTATTTTTCATTCTATTTTATTGGATCTCCCGGAGGTAGTTAGTTTAGCATAATTCTGAAAAATAATCTTTTTGGCTTTGGAAGAAGTCCTATTTTAAAAGTTGTGCGATTATGCATTTGAATAATACCACTTCTCTCAGTAATCCTGATATGATTGCAGTTAATGAAGAGGCATAGATTTGAATGAAATAAAAATTTAAAAAGTTGTAAGAGATTTTTTAAAGAAATTCAACGAAGAACTCAAAAAAAAAAAGCAAGGGCTCTCATAACTAGTGTTTGGATTATCTTAGCGATTTAAAGCGATATTTAAAAATATAATTAATTCTGAAAATTTTTATAAATGTTATAGTGTTCCGAAACATCTTCAATTGTATTCAGTAAGTCAGGAAATATTAGATTAACTTTTGAAGTATTGTGTAATAATTTTTAAACTCTGATTAAAATAATTTGCAACGGAAAAAGTTTGAGAATTACAGAATAATTACTTTTGATTAAGTGTTAGGATATAAGAAAAAGAAACCGGATATTTTAGATGTAATTCACTGCATTGTAATTAACTAATACTTATAAGTTATTAATTTTATGAAAAGAACTTGCTATTCACACTTCACAGGTTTTTTAAAAACAATAATACGATAATTTTATTTTAAGACAAAGAAATAAGGCATGAAAGATGTCAAAAATAGAAAAGGGCAAAATGTATCTTAAATTATGACTATCGATATGTATAGTAAAGTAATATAAATAGTAAATAATAATAAGTAATATAAACTAATATAAATAGTAATATATGGATGTGTATAGTAAAAGTAATATGTATAGTAATTTATGTTATAGTAAAGTAATCCATGCAATATATTCCATTCATACAAATATGCTAAAAAAATTCATAATAATAACTAACTTAATTATAACTTTTTTGTTTATCATTAATTTCTGATATTTACCATAAATAATTTTAAACTTAACGATATTTAAAAATAGTGGCATGCCTCCGCAAATCTGAAAAATGTTAGAAAAATTAATTCTTCAAACTCTTGTTCTACAAATTTGTGTTTTAGAAACAAATTAAAATAAAAATTACAACCGCGGATGGAATACGAAATTCTTTTTTCTTGATCTTTAACTTTATTTTCCAAATATCTTGGTGGGTTTGAGTTGACAATTTGTTAGTAATTAAAGCTTTTTATTACAAAAGTCTAATTAATGTTGACTAAATAATTTTTAATTCTTTGATAAGTTAAACAAGACTTCGAGGTAAAATTAGTTTTTTATGATGCTTTTAAAGTTTAATCTAAAAATAAGGTCTCTTTAATGCTGACTCAAAGTGAAATTTTTTTTAAAAACTTAAATCTGTTGTTTAATGAAATTATTAATTAACAAATAAACGAAACCATCTTCTCCTTTCTAACAAGGACAACTTAATTTATAAATTAAACGAAGATTAGAAATCTCAAAATGTTAAATTTTAAAATTTAAAATGTCTAATCATAGAATCAAATACATATTTGAGCTTTGGTAGAAATCAAAGCTTCATTTTAATCACATATTTAATGTCCATGTGGCAGAATTTGTTCTAACAATCGAGATATTACACATCATTACTAAATAATGGTTCCTACCCCTCAAAAGATAATTTCTCACACTTTGACCGAGACATGCGGTTAAAGGTTAAATAACTTGTTTTAACGATCGGTTCGTTGTTAAATTAATATCTATGAAAAGTTAATGCAAGTTTCCATCAAGCATCCATTAATTGTGTTACGGTAGACTGTCTCACTTAATTTGCTTGTATCCTCATTTGCACCATATTTGGCAGTCATTAGTGGAACTTAATTTATAGAAGCAGCTAAATGATTAATATCAGCAAATATAAATTTCACTTAGCTTAGTTTTATTGCTAGTTATTGAATTTTATCAGCCAACACTTCTCAATTAACGTGATTTAAAATTGATTTGAATGATTAAGTCTAAGACAAGGTAATCAGCAAGCACTTCGTATAAACGTAATATTTAGCTTATGTTAAATTTTACATGAAATATAAAGCGTAAATAAATATTTAACTATCACTTTGTGATGTTATGATTTATTTCAACGAATCAAAACTCAAAATGTAATTTTTTTATTAAAACAGAAACAGTTATGATTTTTTTATTATGATTGAGATGGAAATTTAGGCTGCTAAGATAACTATAACTTACTAATATCTTTTTATTTTATTTTGTTAATATATTATTGATATAGAAAATTTTTTCGTCACTAAATTTATTATTAATCAACTAATTATTCTTCGGAAAAAAATTTTGCAATTGTATTAATTAATTTTAATTAGAAATTTTAAGTTAGTTAATTTAATTAATCTCTTATACTTGTTAGTGTTAAATTATTCTGACCGCAATTTTTTTAAAAAATTTTAATAATATACATATATTTATTAATCATTATCGCACCTATTAGCCAAAATCTCCTTAAATATATTGTTTTATTATGAGGTTTAATGTATATCCCAATAATTGTTTTAAAATTTTTCTTAACAATTTTTAAGGAACTCTGTTAAAATAAGTGTTTCTAATTTTTTAAGATTTTGTTTTAACATTTTACTTTTAGGGTATTAATACACACCTTAGGCTTAACTAACAATCTAACTGAAATAATTATCTACCTTTACCATTACCAATAAATTTTACTTTTAATCAGCTTATGAATTATTTTGTCCAACCAATATTTAAAACAAAGTTTGAATGCTTAAAGAATGCAATGCAATGAGAAAAGTGCTTTATATTCATATTTTCATACATAATTAACATAATTAAATTTGAATAATAATATTACAATCTCAGTATTTTTTCTAAAATATTATTAAATCAAATTATCAATATAGAAACATAGGAAAAATAATTTAGATAAATTATTCAAATATTTAAAAAAAAATTAATCATACTCATAGATAAAACAATTATGCATACATGATTTTTTGACAGTCAGAAATAATATAAATGTATAAATATTTATTTTTTATAATGTAATAAAATTAAATATTAGGAATTAAGAAGCAATTTTTAGTCACAATAGATCGTTTTCGATAATTATTTTATCCCAATAGATCGTTCATTAAATTTTAACATACTATAATACAAATAACTTAAACGCAAATTGGAAAATTAAAAGCTTTTACAATTCAAAAATGTTTACAAAAAAATAATTAAAATGTTCTCAGTAAATGATTAGTATTTTGTTAAAACAATTTTAGAAGATTGTAACGACAAAAACTTTAATCTTATTAATAGATTTACAGAACAAGAACTATTTTAATTTAGATTAGTGCCGATATATTTCATAAGCACGAGAAAAGCAGAAAATTAATGTGTAAAATTAATCGAATTTTTCATTTTTTTTGTATTTTGTTGGAACAAATCTAATGAATAAAATGTATTATTTAAGACGATTTCACAATTGATAAGTGTATGCAATAAATGTAGATAAAATTGCGTTATGATTCGTAAGCAGTGATTTATCGTTTATTTATATTTTTTGAATGACAATATTAACTGCAAAATATCTTTCATTTTTTAAATTAAAATGAGAGATGTCATACACGCAAAGGTAATATTTTTGAAAGCTATAGAATAAATCCTGACTTATTGCAAAATGCCTACTCACATTGGATGCAACTCCTATAACATAATATGTTGGAAGTTAAAATTAGACAATTATTACGTTAATAATTAAATAAATTGCATCACGAAAAATATTATAATTCAGATCACAGAGAAATATGTTAAGGATAAGTTATACAGTAATTTTTTAATTGAACATTTTTACTGGTCAAGGGAAAATCAAGTTTTGCCTTTCAACATTTAATCAAAAGACAAAGCTGCTACGGCAGAAAAGAAAAAGCATAGTGGCAAGGTATGTAACATGTCAGACGGATAATCATCAAAACCCTATATAAATTAGTGAATCCAAAGGATATAAATGATAGCATATTTCTTCTTTTTTTTGAGACGTTTGAATGTGAGACACCTCAAAATTTTTGTTTCAGCGATCGCTATGAAGGTTTTGTACACAATTATGTATAGCGGATATTTGTAGTAGTTTCCGGCATGCAAAATTGTAGCATTTTTAACTCACTCCATGTTTATTCTTTTTTTGGTTGTATTCTTTTCTATATATATATACAACAAAAATTACAGAAAATGTAAATACACACGCACACACACAAAATAAATAAATAAAATAAAAAAAAGAGTGGACATCTTTTAATTTAATTACTTGAAGTAATCTTTTAATTAAAAACATTTCTTATTTGTTATTTAGAGGAATCAAATTATACATAACTTGATTTTCAAATATACTCTCTGGATGATAAAAGTATAAATGTATTGATAATAATTTTTTTTTAAACTTTGAAGAATTTTCACTTATGATTTATGGCAAATATATTTCATAAAAAATTTCCAATATTTACCTCGTCAGTAAAAAAATTTGAACATTAAGGTTTACTTTTGCTCAGAGAGCATTAACGCTTATCCTTATTAAAAGGTAAAATTAAAAGTGTACAAAAAATTATTTAAAGCTATTTCTGCTGGTCTAATTAGATGAAGAAATAAAAAAAATGACTTTATAATCATGCTATTAAATAACATTTTCACATTTAGATAATACTTTGTTTCTTGTAAAAACGTTCTTTATTCTTTTCTTATATATTTTAAATGCATCTTTTCTCTAATCTTTCTTAAAGAAAAAAAGAAAACCGATAACAGCTGTTTTTAACAATTTCTCCCCTTTCTTTAAGAAGGGTTTCAGTTTTATAAATTTAAGAGCTTCTTGTACATCTTTTAAAATTTTTGATGGCATTTTTCTTATATTTGTAATTAATGTGTTGCTTAAATCTAATAATTATGAGATAATAAAAGATATTGCTCGGCCACAATTTACTTCATTAAAAATTAAAGGAAAATATTTGAAAAATAATCCATTTTAATACAATATTAACCGAATTTAGGTATAAATTTTCAAAATTGATTTATTAAAGGTGTTTATTTGTGTATTATTGTAATGTTTAAAATATATCAAGAGGAATTATCAATAAATAATTGATAGTGACGACAAAGTTCAATTCTTTTCAAAACTATTTGAGCCATATTTTTGTATTAAATTTTTGCTCCCTTTTCTCTATCTTTTTACATACATTTATTTTTAATGCATGTCAGAATGCGATCTTTTGCCAAAATCAAACCTTTCATTAATCCTATATATTAAAAAAATATAAGGTTTAAACAAATATGTGTTTGAGAAGAAAAATCTTTTGAACTTGTAACATAATTCTTCTGTGAGATATTATTGATTTTTGATTAAATTGTAAACAAATGGCTTGATTTGTTCGAAAAAATTTCCAAATTCTTTTATATCTTTTATTAAGCATAAGTTAATAAAGCAGTTAACAAATTTAGAAATTAATTTAAATACTTAAATGTTAATCTTAAGCAACTAGAATTGCTTCTACGTCACAAATGTGATTATTGAGCCTTTTAAGGAATATAATAATTAGCGTATATAATAATAATAACGCAGGAAAAACTTATACAATTTATTGTGGCTATTAATTATTTTTTATAATGAGTTAGAATTCTCAGTAACGAAATAAAACTTGAGTTTGTGAAAAAATAATGAATGCATTTCGCCTATGCAGTTTAAAATTAATGAATATCAATTCTTACAGCTTTGCTATCATGAATTTCCAAAATATATGTTTTCTTCAAGTATTTTATAACAAAAATTTAGTCTAATTCATTTTTAACAATCCAAATTTTCATACTGTAATTTGTAAGGACATATTTTCCAAATTTTCTATGGTTTTGAAAACTTCGAACTAATGACACCTTATCTATTTCCCTTTCCTTATGAAGGCGAAGGTTAATGGACAGTGTTTTCTTAGTTTAATGTGTCAGAAATGTTAGTTGTCCACCCACACATTGACCCATCCATCAAGGCGACCGCTTTATTCGACTTGCGGAAGAGCCAGATAACACAAATATACTACTTTTGTTTCCCTAGTAGGTATTAGGATCCAATTGCCACTACCATCCAATGATAATAATTTACACCCGCACTTTGTTTTACTAGCGAACGAAACAGAGGTTTTTTAGTTTAACTAATACGCAGAATAAGATAAAGAAAAATCATTATATTTTTAAAATAAAATTGAAAGATTTCGTGTTGTAGTTAATGTACATGACTTTAATTAATAGCTTCGTTATACAATCTTGAATTCTACAAATTAACTTCTTTGACATTGAAAGTTTTTCGAGTAAAAGAATGAATTGGGGATCCTAGCATTTAATATCAACTTCAGCAGCAATATTTTTTCTTTCTCTTGTATATTTTTAATTCTTTTTTCTTTTGTTTTCCAACTTGAACAATATCATTCACTTTTTTTCTCGTTGGGAATCAGTATTAAAATATTACGATTAAACATTTTTTGTGCATATTTTCAGTTAATTTTTATTATTCTATAACGGATTTTTTTAGCTTTATGAATGTCACATGTGGTAAAGATTTGAAATTTTTTTGTGGCTACTGTAAAATGAAACCTTTTTGTCGGATGATTGTTATTCAGAAGGTTGTAACAGCAATTGACTTGAAAATCAAAGAAAATCAGTGGCAATTAATTAAAAGGCATTTCAAATAGAATTTGTAAGTTATTGTTTGCATGCCTCAGAGCTTCCCACTCTGAACCCATATTAATAGAAATTATCGATCTTTCTTTAACAACATAACTTAGATAACTTTTTCTTTGCTTTTATTAAAAAAAATTATAATGATGAATTCATTTATTTTCCCATAATATATTTTTATTATACTTTTAATAACTTTTTACGTAATTTAAAGGACGTTTTTGTTATTTTAATATATATGTTATAAATAACACTGTCCTACAAAAAAATACTTTTCAAAAATTGCTTTACTCTTAATATATATGTATTTTTGCTATTTTCAGTGTTGACTCCAAAAAAAGGAAATCCATACATATCATCACAGTTCATTTTTCACATAGGGATAACATATTTTGCTGCAATGAATTGACATCTTGGAATTTTGATAAAACATTATCAATTTTATTAATCATAAATTCCGTTTAAATTATGTTTTTCTCAATTTGAGTCAATAATGAATGTAGAATATGTAAAATAATAAAATAGATATAATATATGTAAACAATAAAATAGATAAATAATATACAGATATAATAAAGTTACAAGCCCTTATAATAACATTATTTTTCCCTCAAAAGGTTTGCCACACTTTTCCTTGAGTGTACATTGTAGTGACTGTCTCTATTTAACAACCAGCAAAAAGTCGGCTATCATGCAGACATTCCATCTTTCTTGATAACTAATTTCCATCTGATCTTTCTTGATCTAATTTCCATAGTTTCCTTAATTCTTCTAATTTTATATGCATGGATGAAATTTCCCCCCTTATTACCCGCTAAGTGTTTTCAGGTGTCTAATTTTCAGGAAAATAATCCAGATGATAATGGAGAAAATGAGATTTTAAATTCATATTGCATCTTAAAATCTTAAAGATTTTTTAGCATCTATTCTACAATAGATTTTTAGCTTGGGGCCTTCTTGTTTCCAAGAAAGCTAGTGACAACTAGTTTGAAAGATTTCCAAGCATTCATTTTTTTTTTTATTTCCATTTTATTCGCAAAATTTGTATCTTCGTCATTTTTCTGATATTTTCTTCTACAAATACATCATTCTTTATTTTGCTTTGATAAACCGTGAACTAGCCACAAAGTTATCTGAAAACATTTGATATAACGCGTTGATATCTGTTATAATGCTTTGACATCTGACTTTGACAAATTGTTTCATAAGCCCCAATTTTATATGAAACGGTTGAACTTTTTTGAATCAAACAGACTTTTTCTCTCAATATTTTTCACACCCTGATCTAATATGTTTTTGATTTACCATTCATTCTTAATGTAATGTTTTCTGTCTCTACTGTCCCATTTACAAAGAAAAACAAGAAAAACTTCGTATACCCTCTGTTGACAAAGGACATAGCAATCACTTTAAGATTACCTCGAATTTTTCATTTTTGGTCGGATTACATAACTTTATTCAGCATCAAATTAAGATTTTCATTGCATTCTTTCATATGAATTCAAAGCCCCAAAAAGTTGAGAAGTATATTTATTTCCGTTGTGCAGTAATACTTTTTAGACTTTGTAGACGAATCAATAAAAAGTCGCCATTCATCAGGCTTATAATGCCAAATAAAATTTGCCATGAGACCTGGAACGTCGCATAAACATACAAGTTAATCTTTTGAGAAAATAAAATGATATTAACTCTTTCTCTCAGATCCTAAATCAAGATAATGATAAAAAATTTTCCTGATACTAGAGTAAAAACAATTTTTTTTCTTTTAATCCGTAAACTAAGACATCTGCCGAATTCTTAGAAAGATTTAAGCCTCTGACAAAATTATTAAACCTAGACTGGGTGAAAAGCTTAGGTTCATCATTACCAGGATCATCCACTTCATCCACATCATCATTAATTTCGCATTCAGATAATTCATCTCAATCATCAAAAATGTAATGGCAGACGGAATACTTGGATACAATATTCTTTTCTTGTAAATTACATCGAAGGTGCAAAAGTAACAGTCAACACTCTGATTTTTTGTTCTCTCCAAACCATTGATATATTAAACAGACAAGATTTTTTTTTATATCTATAAACCATTACGTTAATTCTTCTACGCAAATAGAACAAACTTTGCTTTGGGACCAAGGCTTGTCTTCATACACCAATTTCATGCCAAAATAAGCGAAATACAATTTTTTACAAAATCTGATATATTTCTCTGTTATGTGTATAGTCACCACAAATATAATAGAAACAATCCTGTGAATTGACACATCCTCTCGATGCCGTAAATGTATGTTCGAGCTTAATGTACGAGCTCGTGAAGTAAAACGCACTACTACTGGTAGTTATTCACAAATCGAAATATATTAACACATATGAAGAGCACATTAACCTATAAATACAATGATTGCGTGTGGAGAAAAATTAATGACAAACAATGTCCAACAGGAAAGTTATCTAGTTTTGTCTGTAGTTCACTGGTAGTTCATTGTATTATTCTGAATTTAAAATTGCTACTTAATTCGTGATTATTGTTTTAATATACTTGTCTACTCTATCATTTAAATTAATATGTTTTGAAACTCATATAAATAAAGTATTTCATGGACAATTATTTCGTCTTTAACCTGTGTAATACATAAATTTTGATTTGCAATTTTATGTGTTGATTGTAATAAAGACGTACACAAAATATCTAAACAATGTAAAGGCATTTTTATATTAAAGGCATTTTAAAAATATTATATCGTGGATTGAGGATTAAGAATATTTTGTTATTGTTTATTATTTTAAGAATATTTTGTTATTGTTTATGATTTAAAGAATATTTTGTTATTGTTTATGATTTTTTAAGAATATTTTGTTATTGATTATGATTTTAAGAATTTTTGTTATTGTTTCTGATTTTAAGAATATTTTGTTATTGCTTCTGATTTTAAGAATATTTTGTTATTGTTTATTATTTTAAGAATATTTTGTTATTGTTTATGATTTTAAGAATATTTTGTTATTGTTTCTGATTTTAAGAATATTTTGTTATTGTTTATGATTTTAAGAATATTTTGTTATTGATTATGATTTTAAGAATATTTTGTTATTGTTTATGATTTCAAGAATATTTTTGCTATTGATTATGATTTTAAGAATATTTTGTTATTGTTTATGATTTCAAGAATATTTTGTTATTGTTTATGATTTTAAGAATATTTTTGTATACCATAACATTATTTACTAATAATAATGCACAAATTTTGCTATTGAACTGAATCGATTTTTCTGCCCGACTTTTAATTTTATTTAAGAGTTAAAGCTAGAATTTGAGGATATTTGAAGAATTAGAATTTGAGGAAACCTAATAGCTATTTGAGAGTTTTGAGCGAAAAATGAAAAATTTAATCTGTAACCATTTTTAATTTTTAAAATAAATTCATTTCACAAATTTAATAAGTAAACTTAAAATCTGCATGAATGAAATGCCAGAAGTGTTTTCGAAAGTATTCAGCCTAACGACGAAAGTCACACATTTCCTTTTACTAAAAGTGTAACTGGATCTAACCCACATAATCCCTGCGCTTTCCTTTATTATAACTTTAATGAGTTCACGGAACAAGGTTTCGCGTCGACGTTTGCAGAAGTCTGAAATCACGCCGCTTTTCTTCCAATTCAAAATGTTTTATTGACTCTTTTAAAAGCAACATTTTAGCATATTGTTCATTTTCGTTTCCCTGCCGATTACTTTCTCGATAGTAGTAATTCATTCAAATTGCATTCTGTTTAACGATATTTTCTAAAGCAAGAGACCAGGTCGGTAATATTCTCGCAATGTTAAATGTTTACTAAAATAGATTGCGGAAAGAAAATGCTTCCTTTCATTTGAAAGTTGAAAATGGCTTTTAAAGAGTAAAAGTTCATTCATTATCTTTCCAACGTTTCCTTTGATTTCATTTCCCATTTCAGAAGAGGGAAGGATGTTTCCCCTTCCGGTGGAGGGTTAAAGAGGGGATATTAGGACATCAAAGATTGCCTCGTTTAAGAAAAGCACATTTCGCTCTTTAGAAAGCATTTTTGCTCAGCTGGTTAGGTGTGATTATTGCTCTCTTTCAGTGCATTTTTAAGTCTTTTTAATACAATAAATGAATTCCGTCTGAGTTGTCATCCGAATTTGGAGTAAGTGTTAAGTTATTAAGAATTAAATTAAAAATTTTTTTTAAATGGAATTTCTAGATAAATAGCATAGTAAGGTAATGTTATTGATTTCTATGTCTTTAATTAAATATCACGGCTGGTGTAGCCAGGTTCATAGAATGTTGGATCCCTAAAGTTGGGCAGCCGGGTTCGAAACTCAATTAGTGAGCCAAAAGTTGGTATTCTTATGATTATTACTCCAAGCTTTTTCAAAGATGGTATGCTATATTTTGAGGCCTGATGGCTGAGTGACTAGCGCGCTGTGCCACAAGTTTTGGGTTCATCTTCTAAAGCAAGACCAGGTCGGTAATATTCTCGCAATGCTAAATGTTTACTAAAAATAGATTGCGGAAAGAAAATGTTTCCTTTTATTTGAAAGTTAAAAATGGCTTTTTAAAGAGTAAAAGTTCATTCATTATCTTTCCAACGTTTCCTTTGATTTCATTTCCCATTTCAGAAGAGGGAAGGATGTTTTTCCGGTGGAGGGTTAAAAGAGGGGATATTAGGACATCAAAGATTGCCTCGTTTAAGAAAAGCACATTTCGCTCTTTATGAAGCATTTTTTGCTCAGCTGGTTAGGTGTGATTATTGCTCTCTTTCAGTGCATTTTTAAGTCTTTTTAATACAATAAATGAATTCCGTCTGAGTTGTCATCCGAATTTGGAATAAGTGTTAAGTTATTAAGGATTAAATTAAAAAAAAATTATAAATGGAATTTCTTGATAAATACTATGGTAAGGTATTGATATTGATTTCTGTCTTTAATTAAAATAGAACGGCCGGTGTGGCTTGGACGATAAAATGTTGGATCGCTAAAGTTGAGGGGCCGGGTTCGAAACCCCTATTAGTGAGCCTAAAGTTGGTATTCTTATAATTATTACCTCAAGCTTTTTCAAAGACGGCATGTTATATTTTGGGGCCTGATGGCGAAGTAACTAGGGCTCTGTGCCATAGGTTTCGGATTCAAGTTCCAGTTTGTAGTGGTTCGGAATCCACTTTAAACCATAGGTCCCGGTCTAATATGGCTGTCGAGTTTTGGGCTTAGGGCTGACAACCCTAACCCGTTGAAAAGAAAACATCTCCTTTTCAGAAATCAGGCAGACAGACGGCCTTGACTTACCATGCTGTGCCAATGAAGAAGCAGAATTAAAATATTATTATCTAAGGTAAAAAAAATATAAATAAATAAATAAAATTTAATTTAATAAAATATTATAAATGCAAAAAAGTTATTTGACAAAATGATACTGTAACCAAAATAATATGAAAATGTTTAACAATATTGATATTAGACTATTATCTTAAATAATTAAGGAAAAATAAATTGAGGTATCAATGTTTAACAAAACTTTATAAATGATTTAACCATGGGAATCTTTTTTCATAAAATAAAAAATAGTTGTGCTCATAAGATAAAGATGCATTACATTGGGATAATATAATAAACTAGGAAGAATAAAAATATTTAGTAGATTTATGACAGATTATTTTCCGCTTTTCGCTGAACTCTGTAAAAGTTTCTACTCACTTCTCCTCGCTGAAATTAATTCTTCTCACGGACAAATAAAAAAAAAAAAAAAAAAAAAAAGCTTAATTTTTTATTAGTTCCTTCATTTTATGTCGAATCTTATTCATTTTGTGTAGATAGCAACTCAGAAAATCAGAAAAAAATTCATAGAAATATAACAATTTTTTAATATTATATTTAGTTCTCTATAAGCAACCACTTAGTACTGATAAAAAATTATGAACGAAAAGATATCCCGTGTAATGGAAGTGCTAGTTCTTTACATTTATCAAAAAGCCAACCAGTTCGAGTTACACAACTTATGTCATCAGATACTGTTAAAACTTTCATGTTCCTATTTCTAGGATTCTGACCTATACAGAATAACGTTAAAATATATGCAAAGTAATGTGATTACTTAGGATAAAATATTATAAGTGCCGATGAGAAATAATTTTATTTTTATTAAAGAAGTGTTTTGAAATTAGTTCTTTAGCATATTTTAATTATTTCTATCACAATAATTTTAACTTTAAGAATCTTAAAGTATACGCATGTGCTAGGCTTCCTGAAATGGTTAAAAAAGAAGATATTATGTTACGTATTCATAACTTTTATACTTATTTTCAAGAATCAATTAGAATAAAATTTCATACCAATTAAACGTCAGTGTAGGAAAATGACATAAAATCTAATCCCCACAAAGTCTAGTAGTTTCAGGCCGCAAAAATGTTTTTATAACATCAAAAATTAATAGCTTGTTCTTTCTTTTGCTTCAGTTAATGCAAGACACTAATTGTAATGAAATCAAATTCACATCCTCAAAAAATGTTCTTACATGTATTAATACTAATGCTTAGAATCTAATAAAGGATTTTTTGGAACCCTAGGGTTTTCCTAGCATATCATAAGGAAATTCCAAGGATTTTGGAAAATCCCATTTCTAGCTTTAAGATTTAATTATGTGTGTAGAAAAGGTAATAAATGTAAGACACTTGATCGATATTAACATTGATAACCTAGTATTGTTGTTCTTAAAAAGCTTGATGCATAAAGAACAAGTCCTATGAAAAGGCATAGTAAATTTAATTCAATGAATAAGTAATTTCGATACATACATTTATGAGAATTATGCGCTTATTATTAGAAGTATTTGATGCAAAAATGTTGTTTTCATAATGTTTGCAGTGGATGAAATTATTGAAAAAATGTTCTGGATTCGTAATTAAGAACATATTGATTTACAGAACATAAATTAAATAAAATATCATAAATTAACCAGACAGTTATTTCCTATTATGCAAATTTTCTTAATTTGTGTGTTTCATGTCTTGGGAAAATATTTAGTTTTGAAGAAAACTGAAAATAGTTTTGTAATAATCTATTTTCGAAATTTTTCTGATTTGATGACGGAAAAGAAAATCTTATGAATAAAAAGTTCTAATATAATGGAAAGGATTTGATATTTCTTCTGTATTATAATTTGAAAAATATAGATATTCTAGATTCCACATTTAAATTTTTAAGGAACATATAACTTCAATACAAAGAATTGAAACTGTAGTTAAGTAAGAATAATGGGAATGTGATGTGTATCTGTATCAAAGGCTACAAATATTACAGTACAAATATTACGAACTAATATTTTTTCTTTGTCTTAAGTATGTCAGAAATTAAATTAGATCTGGTACCCAATAATATAAGCTTTATTGTGACATAATTAAAAATAATTGTTGAAATCTTATGTAATATTTTATTGATTTACAATTGAAAAACTTCCTGCTAATAGGAATTTATCATTATTCTAGTTTTTTAAAATATTTTAATTTAATTATCATGTAAGAAATAATCTTTGAGTTACTTTTAATTTTTCCATGCTTAATCTTGGAAATAGTTAAGAAAAAAAACGTAGTTTAGATATAAAACCATTCTAGTTAGTAATTTATTTTTCTTTCTATAGCAGCAAACGCAATTTTGAACATTTTTTTGAAAATTTTATCTGATCTTACAATTATAGGGCCTTTACATAAAAATAAATCTTTATTTTACCTTTTTTGTTTAAATAGGAGGTTATAACTCATGAAATAGATATAAAATGATCATTTTCATACATGAATATGAACGCAGGGGACTTATTTAAAAAAGAGTGATACAATATGTATAACATTCAATGCTTTTATTTTGCTCTTTCTATCGAGAGTGTTGGAAATTTGACTCATCTTATTGAATTGATTTGCTAGAGAACAGATAAAACGACGAGTCGTATTTTTAATACAGGATACATTTTTTTAATTCCTTTGAAAACTCAGGTTCCATTAATGTATTCCACAAAAATTAGAAACTTGCAATGTCTAAGTTGAATTCTATGGATAATTGTCTCACATTTTCGAGTCGTAAGTGAGATAAATTGTAAAATTCTTATCAGGTAGTCTCACTCTCGCTGAGAAATGTCGACATATGTCATCACAACATCACAGTCCTCATGAACTTTTCTGAAGGCAGTGACTATAACCCATGCTTCCACTGCTGTAACCTAAGATTTTCTGCATTCTAGCTGCGTTTCTTATTCGAATTTGGAAGAGATTGTCTTTTAAAGACACACAAAATTCACAGTTTCAATTCAACACACATAGTTTAACATTTATCTTAGATAATAAATTAAATTTTGAATGATCATATTCATCATTAAGTAAAACGCATGGCACATACTTCTTATAGGAATAAAGCTGAATTTAAATAGCCGTCACCACATTAAAATTCGATGCATAGTTTAAAGAAATAGGAAATTTAGTATTAAAGTTAGGATTTTTTTTTTGCATTTTTAGTTGAAAATTATTTGCCTTAATACAAATAACTTTGCCTAAAGTGTATTGAATAATACAAAATTAACTTGAAAGGAACTGGTATAAAAATATTTCGTACAGAAAAGAAACTGAAATGTAGATCATTCCTAAATTTAAATACATAAAAATAGGAATTTAATATGTATTTTCATTAGGAATTTACATTATTTATATTCTCTTAAAAATTTTGCTTAACATCTCGTAAAATAAAATGTTGAAATTGCAATAATTGTATACGGAAATAAAAATAAAACATAATTGATTACTATAATGCAATCAGAAAAGCCATTAATTTTTGTTACGTATTATGTAACAAAGTATTTCATCATCATCAATAGCACGAAAGACCAGAGTGGGCCAAGGCTTTCCTTTGAAGAGATTTTCATGCATTCTTCTGGAAGACAATGGTCCTACAATTCTTAACCTTTAGTAGAGCAAAATCTTTTCAACTGTGTCTGTCTATCGCAACATGAGACGTCTTCTTCCTCTCTGTCCCTGTGGTTTTACCAAAACAAGTCTTTTACAGAGTTTAAGTCATTCATTCTAAATATATGAGCATCCCAGTTAAATCTATTGATCCTAATAAATTTTATAATATCTCGTCTTTACGGCATTTATAAACAAAGTATTTACTTATATGAAAATAGATAATGCTTATAATAAATTTTGGTAAAATCCTTTATAGAAAAGTCAGACTCACCGAAAGAAACTATTTGTAAAAAAAAAAAATCTACTTTTAACTCAAATTTCATGAGACTTTGCTTGAATGCTTCTATGAAAAGTGTTTTTTTGTTAAAAAAAAAATTTATTCAACGTTTTATATTGTTTAAGTTTCTTAAATCCCCAATATCACAACAAAAAGTGTCTTGAAGGAAATAAATCTACATTCCATTAGGAAAAGTGACATATAAATATCTAAAGACATTAAGGTTACGTGAATGAAGAGGCAGTCAAACTCGACATTATGTCTGAAAGTTTTACTATCTCACTTGTTTCAATAAAAATATCTGCGAGAAGATGCTGTTTTGTTTCTTTTTTCTTCAGAAAAGTTACAAGAAGTAAGAATTTCTTTGAATGTGTATCGTTCTTTCTCATATTAAATTGTTATACCACCATTTTCCTTTCATCCATACTTCAACAGCTGCTGTAGAGTGAAAAATAAAGCAAAGCATTCTGATGAAACAAAATGTCTGAAAAGACTGGTATAAGATAAAGCGCTTTACATTTAATGATTTCTTTTATGGACATCCTTGTCTGTAGGTGAATTGGCGTAATTCGAACTTGATCCGTTTGAAATGAATTTATTCTTCACAAATAAGTGTATTCAGCCTGAATTTTGTTTGTAGGTTTAGACAGTTAGATAACCCTTTTATTGAAGATTCCGCATCTTATAAATTTTATGTTCTATAACAGTTTAAAGAAATAATTTCGATTATATAAACGGATTGAGGTAGATATAAATGTTATAGCCCTTTTGTTTCAGTAATGGCATAATTTTAGCTTTCGTACAATGTTATATTTTCATTCATCGTAGTTTCTTTAGCAGTTTCTATTCTATACAAAACAAATCCTAATAAAGTTATAGTAACTTATTTCTATAGTGTTAAACTATTTCTACACTGCTTTAACTATTATTGAGATGTCAAGAATACATATTACATTTTTACAAGTTCTTGAATATCAAAACAAAATAATTTTCTGAAATAATGGTTAAATCTAAATAAACGTGTCGGGTTGATATTTTACCTACAGTATAAGTTAAGTAAATAAAATTACATATATAAAATTTTTATATTTTTTACATAATACTTTATATTTAAATTTATATTTCAATTTTATATTTTTGACATAATAATTAATATTTAAAGTTATATTTCAATTTTGTATTTTTGACTTTTTATGACTATCTGTTTATCTTTGATGTAAAATGGTTTCTAAATTTCAGACCATGATAAAATATTATCTATTATTTTTTTTTTGAAATATTGTTATTACATGAATTGAAAAAAATATAAGGTATTTATAACCTTAGGAGCATAATAAGAAGGGGCAAAGAATTTATTTTATTTAAAAATATTCATGTCTTTAAAATACAATCGAAATAGTGATATTTCTATGCAGTTTTTGACGTCGAGTTTAGCAAGTCAAATGAAAGGAGGGCGAAAAGAAAGAGCATTTTACAGCAGAAAAAAAAAGCTACACGTTATAACACCCTTCGGGAATATGAACCTTTTTTTACCTGAAGAAATCCAAAAAGTATCGTGTAATAATCGAGACAACCATTTTAAGTGCAAATGGCCTACCATGGAAGTGGTCTAAAGAAAAAAAAAGTTGATGGATGACATGACACTTCAGAATAGTGTTACTTTCTCTCTAGATTTTTCAATCTGGTCACTAAAGTGAATTTATTAAAAAATGTTCAATTACAGTTTAATTATTGCATTCATGTTTGGTTCTATTAAATTGTGAGAATAATCGTTACCTACTAACATGTGCAAGTATAAGAAGTTTACCCTTCGCTTAATATTTATATTTTCTTTAAATAATTATTAATATGCAATGTCATGATAAATATAATATCTAAAATATAAATCGCTTTATGCACGAGAATAAAGCGATATTTCATGATACATAACAAATACACGTAATCAAATATTTTAAGAATACAAGTAAAAAAATTATGAAAAAAAATAAATACAATACAAGTAAATAATAATTATAATACCTAAATTTAAGCCTTGAATTCATAAAATTTAAAAAAAAAATTTGAACTATTTCGATTAATAAATCCTAAAAACAGTCTGAATATTTTAACAAGTTGTTTTGACAGTTGTATCAACATTAATATATTCACTATTTTTAAATTTATTTTTAACCAGTAGTATTTTATTATCACTAGAAATTCAATCAATATAGTTTTTGAAATTGAACCATTTAAGACTTTAAATTAAATTAAATATTCGTATTTTATGATGAAGTTAAGGAGTAAATGTTGAAGACAGAAATTCTAATAATTTTACTATCTCCCAACTTTTTTTTTGTGTGAAATTTTATTGCTTCGAAAATTATAGAAAAAAGTATTAAAAAAGTTTAAAAATTTTAAGATTTTATAATTTCCGAAATCTTTGATTGAACAGGGTCGGTGACCAACAAAGTGACTTTCTTCTTCGCCGAAATGAGATGAAAGAAAAAAGATTGCAGCACTTTGAAGCAACTGGATACTGGACGATTCGAAGATACTGCGTTTTCTGAATCAGCAAAATATTTCTCGATAATTACAAGCTTTTCGAGTAACTGAGTAAATTTTTTCTTTTCAGTTGCCCACGCTGCTTTTCGTTACCTTTTTTCCAAAACCGCGTCGATCGATTACCTATTCATTTGAAGAGCTTCAAAAGAACTTTTATACATTTAGCTATAGATTGAAGAAAATGTATTACAAGAAATTCGTCAAAAACCCAATAAGGAGAGAGATTATTTGTTGGCTGTAATGAAAATAAAAACCTAAAGTCATGAAGAGATTTTAAAACTTGTAATTCCACCAGGAGCAATGGACTTGAGTGCTTATTGATGGCATGTATTAATGCTAGTATCGGTGACATGATGTTTTTAAGAACTCTATTCAATTTAGGAAAAAGTTTTTGTTATTCACTTAGAAATTTGAGTTTTAAAATTAACTCTTTATTCGAAATGAATTATACTTTTTTAATAAACAAATTTATGTCACATGACAATTTTAATTGTTCATTTTAAATAATGTAAATTTCAATGAAATTTACAAAAAAATTAGAGGGATAAAAAATAAGAACTTCATCTCTTTAAAAGAAATGACTTCATTGCTTCTAATGATCAATCACTTGCTTAATCCAACTGATAAAGATAGTTGGAATCAGTCACGCAAAGTTAATGTAAGAGTTTCATGTATACGTATTACCATAGAATATGGAGAAAAGTCATTAAATAATAGTTTTTATAATTAATAAGCCTACAAAAATAATCCTTTCGTGAAATTTTTGGACTTTTACTACAAATTTAATAAGAGCCTTTTTTATGATATACTTTTTATAATGAGTGTTGAAACTATTACAATTTAGTTTTTATAACTCAGTGTTTAATGTATTTTTATTCATAGATATCATGTCTCTATATTAGATTCTCAGTTATTTTTGGGAAATTTATTTGTCATTCAAATTTTCTATGTATGTAATGGTTAGCCGGAGATAATATATAATCTATTGCACTTCATTGCGTGTGAATCTTGATAATGAATGCTTAATAATCAGTTGTGTGAGAAATGTGACTGATTGTTATTAAATTAAATAGAATTATATTAAATATTTATTAACACCCAGATTATTTAACATTTATAATAAGTTCAGATTACGCTCATTGAATTCTAATCTGAAAGTCTAGTCTAAATTCAAGGTAATTTTATTGTATTAAGATGTATAAAAAATTGATTATAGTAAAGCTAAATTTTAATTAGGACTTCCAAATGTTGAGAAATACTAGGTATTTGAAGCCAAAAAATATAAAATTTATATAAATTTAAAAATAATTACTTTGTAAAATGGACAACATAATTCATTAAATACCTTTAAAAAAAACAAAACCCACTTTGTTTACATGTACTACTTTAAAAGAGCAACATATATCAAAATAACAATAAAGTTTACATATAAATGAAATTTTAAAGAATTAATTAAACAACTTTTGAAATTGAACATAGTAATACAATTTTGAAACAGTTCTAGATTAAATTTGAATATTTTTAATGTGAAATTGGATTACTTCTAGGGTTTATGATTTCATTTCCCTGTCCTTTTTAACGTATTAAAGATTAAAGAAAAGCAACGAAAATAATACACTTCAAGAATTGACATCATTACCTTTTATTAGGAAGATTCAATAACATTGAATTGGGGAATATTGAAATCTGATCAACATACAATTCTAAAATCAATTTATGCTTTGAAGAAAAAAATCAAGGAAAATACAAATATTTCATCAGTATATATAACATGGAATACTTTGTTTTTATAAAAATATTATGTAAAACAGCTAACAACAATAATTATAATTTAAATATAGTTCTAGTAGAATGAAAAATTTTATGAATAATGTTTAAAATAAAGTGAATTATATTTTAAACTATATTCCTAAATAAATCATTATATTTATATTTATAATATACATCATATATTATATTTTCTGCAGAATGATAAATAAAGAAGCAAAAGAATTTTTAAAAAAAAACTATTAAGTAACAAAAAGTCTACCTATAAAAAGTGTGCCATGAATTCAAACATTTCCAAACTTAAACATTTTGCATAAATAATACTATCTGATTACAAATATGTTCTATATTGCCGTAGACGGTAAAGTAAATCTTTTTGGCCTTCAGTTTATATTATCTATTCTAACAATAATTACAAAAACACTGCAAGAAACATTTCATTTCAGAAGAATTCTTAGAACCGCTACTTTGTTTTCTGTTAAAAAAATTCAATAGAATTCTGACAATTCATAAATAGAGATAATTTATGCAAAAATAATATGAAAGGAAACTGGCACCTTCTTTCCCCAAAGTATTTACTTGGCAGAATTAAATTTGTAAAAGAACCTAACAAAATTAACCACCTGACGTAAGAATTTTTCCTGATTTTTAATACTGACGTAGGAATCAGGATTAAATGTCAAAAACATGGAATGCAAATTGTTGACGTATAAAATTCTAACATAAAAATGTGTAATTAGTAAAACCTTATTTATATGTAAATACTAATTCATGTAAATACGCCATTTAATTAAAGTTCTTGAAATTATCATATTGTTCCTTTATAATGTTAAATTTAATTTTACCAGATTTGAAAAGAGCTTGTTGATAAAAGTATTTCCATTTCAGGAATGTATAACAACTATTTGAATTATTTTTGTTTTTGCTTATTAAATTCTCCAATATTAAATGAACCAATTGAAAACAATTCTTTTGAACTCTGACAAAACCTATTTGATACATAAGCAAATTTCAAAATGTACGCTGCTTAAAATATTTCGCAAATATTTTGATTTTGAATAAAAACTGCCGATGAAGTAAAGTTAAAGCCGATAAAACTGGTTGATATGTAATTCATAAAAGCTGAAAGATATTAATTAAAAAAATCTACAGAATAGGACAGAGGAATAATTTAATATATTTGTCGGAAAACAAAAAAGCAAATTTCGTGTATATCATCATGAAGATTAAAAAATAAATTATTTCTTGGAAAACGAATTTCAAAAGGACTATAGTTTCCTTTCCCAGAAAACGAGGTGGCACTTCTATGAGGCATAGAATCAGCGGAGTAATTATTGTAAGATTATAAGTATTCCGGCCTACTACTGTAGACAGTTTTCTTACATCTGAATAATTTCTGAGATTCATAAGAGTCCAGCAACCCTTCTTCTTAATTTACCTTGAACATGTTTGCTTGCGTTCATGTCGGGGAATATGCTGATTAATTCATTCGGAGAATTCTTTTGTCAAAAAACAAATCCTACACCAGTTGAAAACAAGCAGGACAGACGGTATCTCGAGGATAAGGAATTCAACTCTAATGGTTACAGCTTAACTGATCATAATAGGTGAAAAATTTGTTTTGTTTCATTCAGGACTTCATCCCTATATCACTGAGACATCATAGATCTATCCGTACAGGGGTCAGAACGACCTTTAATAAAGCTGCAAGCCCATATCATCACTTTGCCTCTCCCAAATTAGACATTTCCGTGCACATTTACAAGATTATTCCTATTTCAACCTTCTTTCTAGATTACAAGCTGTTAATTCTCAGGTTGTTCACTAAATTGGACATTCTCTATGAAACAGACATTGCCTAATCCATCTCTTCTTCAAATGAGATGCCCATGTGACCCACTCCTCTAAAGTAGCACGGTGGAAACCAGAGAAACCCAAATAGTAGTTATAGAACAGTTTGAGTCGACACTCGGATATCAGCAGCTCTCTGAAAGTGCTGTTGCAGTGAAGTGGTGTTCGTATTGCAGTATCTTCTAATCGTTAAAGTTAAATACGATACACATTTGGTATTGTTGCATATTACGACCCTATCCTGATTTTCGGCTAACATTACCAGATTCTAAATACTGACTCCATTGTCTAGAAATTAAATTTTTGAAGCACAATGAAGGCTTGCGCTACAATTAATTGCATTTGTTTAACCTATCGATGGCATGTTAGGATACCAATTTGGCAAGTCATGTTGTTGAGACATCGTATTTATCTTTACGTAGTATTAAACACTTGTCAATTTCTTGTTATCTATTTCTACATAAAGAGTGTTGTACGTCGCTTTTCACTCCTTATAAAACCGTGTAGGTTTCTATGTCGTAGTCGAAATATGCATATTCTAAAGTTAGTAAACGTGAAAACTTTAATTGAAAACTCTTTTTATTTCATGGATATTAAAAAGAAATAGCCGATTATATGTTTTTATGACAAGCTATCAATATTTTCTCATTATTTTGATTAATATAATTTAATTGATACATTTATAAAAAGTTATTCAGAATAAACTAATTAATTGATATAAATTAATTATACATAACTTTGTAGGAAATTAAAAGATTTGCTTATAAAAATAAAAGAAAATTAATCGAATAAAACTATTTTAAATCAATCAGCTCTTTTGCGTTTTTTAATTGTGAATACTAAATAAAAATGTATTCTAATAATGTATTGATTTTTATTACAGATTCAGTATTTCAGTAAAAGCAAATGAGGAATTTTTAAATTTAAAAAACATTTACCTTACTATCAGTGGTATCAATAGGATCAATTTGATTTCGGTATCAATTTGATTTCGTCAAAAAATAACATTGTATTAGAAATAACTATCTCCGCGATTCATACAATTTCTCATTCATATTAACGTTTCCTCACAGGAAGGACTAAATTCGATGCAAATTAATTTTATCACATGAAATCTCTCACTCGTGCGATGTCACTTCATTTAATGATTAGGAAATTTCAAATAAATTATTTTAAATGGTTTATATTCGGTCTATGATACCATTAATTCCTATTTGAAATTCTGGAAAGTCTTGAAAGCGAATGAGAGTTCGTGTATATTAGAGATTTTAAATGTTAAAAGGTTATTTTTACAAAAGAGATGTATCTTTTAATGGAAATAGTTATATGTAAATTACATTTGTGACTTACTTGCATTTATAACTTAAATTTTTGATGTCCTTTTAAGTTATTCTATATTATTTAATAATACTGCCATTAGTTTCAAAACTAAGAGGATTATAAATAAATGGTGTGCTACTAATTCTTGTACAAAGGATTTAAATTTTTCTTTTGAAAATTAGGATATCTTTTCCTCATTTTAATGATATTTCCATTAATATTTTTTTCTTGAAACTTTAATAAGATCCAGATAAAATGATTCTAGCTATCTGAATTATTATTTCATTTCAATGAAATTATACTTTTAGAGTTTTCTATAAGAATCCTTATTTTATTATTTTGAATAAGGTTTAAAATGCTTTTTTTTCTTTTTATGAAAGTTTTAAAGGAAAATTATTGAGGAATAGTGAATAATAACAGCAAATGATTTTTAATAGCAATAAGGAGAAAGTTACGATGATATAAAATTTTCTCTGCTCTCTTATGAGCAAGAGACTTGGATAATGGGACATGAAAGTAAAAGTTCTATTTAAATAGAAACTTTTACGAACTGGTAAATAAAAAAATGGAAGCTTTATCCATTAAATTACTGTAAAATATTTAAAAAAAATAGATATACTACTAAAAACTTTTGGGATACTGAAAATATTTACAGAAAAACCTATCATTCATAATGGTATTTCAATATTTAAACGCGCTATTTGTTTATTGAAAAAAAATTAAGCTGTATGTAAAGTCATGATTAAATGAAAATATATACAGTTATTGTAGTTTATTTCAGTTTATAATATTTTTAGTTGTAAGTAATTCTACAATTTTAGAAATGTAATATTTTACAAATATAAAGATTGTCTAATAGTTTTTTAGTAATGAGTAAATTACTTTAAAAAATAACTTCTTCTTGTATTTATAAAACAAGAAATTTAATTATTATGCTGTATGAAAAGAAACTATGTCAACGAATGTGGAAGCAAGCAATAAACCTCATTGACTGTGGTATGAATTTTTTATGTAATGGAATAGATATTTTTGAAGAAATTGACTTTCTAATTCACCGAGATTCTTATGTTGACTTTGCTGGAACCAACTCGAGAACTTTTATTGCATTTGAAGCTTTGAATAATTTGAAGGACTTGGGAAATTTATAGAATACCGGAACAAGAGGAAACTAACACATTGTTATTACAGAATACCTCTTTCAATCTATATATCGAAATTTCTTCTGTACTTGAGTTGAGGAAGAAATGAAGTGTCGCTATTGCCAGAGGAGGTGAAACTTCTTGGCGCATTCTGATCACGTCATTTTGACCTATTTAAATATGAACCGTTATTTCCAGAAGTTCCGGTGGAAGTTTAACATTTCCAAGAACAGACATAACTGGAATGGAAATGTCTACGTTCTATGAATATATTCGTATAAGAATACACTCGACATTATTTTTTTATCTTTTTTTATTCGTTGTCAGTTTAATATCGACTTTGCCCATATAATATATTCTTGGTAAGATAGTAATGAAGTTTAACTACAAGAATTTATTCTGTGTAACATAATTACAAAAATTGCATTAGTCATGTAACTATATAAGATTAAGTTGATTAAGAAATTAAGTATAACCAAATAATATAATGATGTACTGTGACTTAAGAATTAATTTTTTTCATTGATGTATGAAGTTTTTCCTATTTCAAAGATTCATTACGTCTTTAAAAGTTTAGAAAATGTTAATAGGAACAACAAAGCTTACATGCAAAAACATTTTCTATGTGATGACGAAAAGAAAATACTTCTCTGAAGAATTTCTGTTACATCAGACCAACGTAACACAAATTACAGCCTATTCTGCCGTATTAAATGCAAAATAATTCCTGAATTGCTGATTAGTTTTTTAATTCCAAAGTCTACTAGTCATAACTCGTGAGCTCGAAGTGACCTTTTTTCCCTCTGGATTATGATGATGAGGTAACTACACAAACTCTAGAAAAGCGTTTAATGAAATTCTTTAAAACGTTTTTTAAATTTAATTTCCATTGATCAATACATTATTGGTAATATAGGATTTTTATTATATAAAATAATTAAGTTCTGAGTTTCAAAATTGAAACATGATGGGACATAAATCTAACATTAAATATACCTGAGTGTTTAATTTAATACAATTATTCATTTAAAGAAGTGTTAACATTTTAACAAATTAATGCAACAAGAATAAGATTCAAAGCATTAAAGAAAATTCTAATTCAACAATGACTCTTTAATGTAAGACAGAGTCAATTGAAAATTCAATGTTGCTCATAAACACATGTCCTTTTTATACATTTATCGATTTATTATTTAGTATAAAAACACATTTTTTTTTACATTATTCAGAAAAAAATAATTGTTTCAATTTTTAATTGCAATAAAATAAGTAGGATTTTGTTTATATGCATAAAAGATGAAATATTTTGTAAAGTAAAGTAAAAAAAGTAAAAAAAAAAAAATCACTGAGTAAAAGTTAAAATTATTTTTTCCACTTCACATCAGTATGAATCAGATTTCTTTCAGTTAACACTTCCAAATTTCTGATTTTCAATGAAGACAAACATTTTACTTTAATGGAGAACAATCGTATTTCAAATATAAAAAATAATATATTTAATAATATAAGATAATTGCTATAAAATTGGAAAACGCTCATTGCAAATTTATGTAGCTCTAACTAATGAATATTAATTACACATGATATTCTGACGATATAAAAAATTTGTCCAAGTTAAGTATTTTTAGGAATTAAATAAAAGAAGATTATTCCTTGTCGTAATTGTATATTGATCGACAGAAACAAAAAAAAAAAAAAAAATAGACTAACTTGGGATTTAAATTTTTTACTTTACAGAAGTTGGTATCGATATGCTAACAGTTGTCCTCAATTTATATTCCTACGTAGCTTTCTTCTTAAATGTATTGACCATACCAACCATTGGATTTTAACATATGTATAGAAAAATTTTAGGCACTAATTTAAAATAGTAAATATTTTTTAATTCTGGAAATAAAATCCTGAAACAGTTTTAAAATTTTCATTTATTGATTGAAAGATACAAAAAAAAATCATTATTAATTATTTTAAATATGTTTTTTTGTTAAATAAATTACAGCATAAGGAACGGGTATGAGTTCAATAGTTATAAATGACCAGCATCACAAATCTTAAATTCAGTTTCAGCCGATAATTGAGATAGCTTATTTATATTTGGAATTTATTGCATATTTGTAATAAAAATTTAAATGAAGTCGTAAAATAAAAACGATTTATTTTTCTAAACAAACTGTTCTTAAATCTCTATTTTCTGTTGTATAGATTTCCTGAAATGAGAAAAATCCCCAAAAAAAACGGATTTTTGTGTTTAAATATGAATGAAGGAGCAAATCAATATGAATATTTATTAAATATTTAAACATAGACTTATTTGCCTTCGAAGGCAATTAGAAATGATGGCTTTATTTATGAACTGTCTCAACCCTCAGGCAACAAGAGAAAAAGGGTCGGTAATTTTCGAAAAAGTTTTTTCTCAAAGCTTTTATAAATAATCAAAATATTTGCGTATTTATTTATTTATTTGGCACTTTACACTTTTCATATTATTGGCTTGGTTTCGAAACCACACAGTGCATAAGATAAAATATTTATTTCATCTTAAATGATTATATAATTCGATAGGGTTGGTTCGATATATATATTTTACAATTTCCTAATCTAGATTTGGTCTTGTGTAATACAGGTATTAAAAATTACATTGAAAATTTATATTTGTACTGGACATTTTAAATTTAAAATTATGGTTACTTAATTGATACTAAATAAATTATATTTGTGGTAACTTATGTATTAACTAATATTCTTTTTAATAAATTAAAAAAAAATCATATAAATAAATACATTTTATCGATGTAAATTTTTAAATAAAAGAACTATTGATGAAATGAAATGGATCATTTGCAAAACTTATGAAAATAACTTCGTATAATTTTATGCTTTCAAAAATAGTTTAAATAATTGAAATGATGTAAACGATGCCGATGATAGTCGTTACAACATAATTTTTCAGCAAATATGCAATTTTAATTTAGATCCTCTTAATAATAATTGCAGTTCACATGTTAGACAGGAATCATTGACGCAAAAAGATTTTTATTATTGTTAATAAAAGTAAATGAATGATAAGTAGTTTGAATTCCCCTACAATGCCCCATGCGTCATTGGGAGAATTAAAGACATGGTTTATTCAAAGGAAGATATATTGAGTTCGGAGTGTGTTTCTATTTAACTAAGGCCATTTAAAATGGTTGACTGCTATCCATTTTGCCAACAGTTTCATTATCATTGGGTTGACTGATTGGGTGTTGATAGAAATGAGAGGCAATATTACTTTAGAAGTTTCCCTTAAAGTCTAATCTCTCCCTCCTATTCTTTCTATGGGTTTAGTTGAGTAAATTCCCCTTAAAGAATTCTGAAAAGATCTGATACTCCAATAGATTTTATCAGCTAAGCAAATGGTGCTAGACCAATGTTAAGCACACAAAATTTATGAAACTGTTGAAAAAAAGTTTTGAATACTTAACGCAAAATTTTTTAAATTATTTATTTTAAAATCTCTAGTATTATAAATAGTTTAAATGACAGCAAATATTTGTGAATTATATAAAAATAACGATTAAAACTTGAGTTTGATCGATTTGGATATGTGAAAATTTTTAAAAGGTTATTTGATGTTGCATTCTGTTTATCTAAAAATAAACAGAATGCGATATCAAATAACCTTGTTATAACTAATAAATATTGTTTTAATAATCACAAGGAACCAATATTTAAATTAGCATCCTTTTTCAGTGTGTTTTAAGGAAAAAAATGACGAAAACAAATGTTTCTAAGTTATTTTCTTTTAAAGGTTACATTTTTTTTCAGATTATTGCATCATAAAACTGTAAACAAATGAAATAATTTATATTTAGCACAAGTTTCTGCGTATGAAAGAAAATAAATTTTACCAATAATATTTCTTATCAATAAAATAATTATAAAATAGATAAACGAATTCAGTGTGGATCATTTTTTTTTTTTTTTGGTTTTTACATTATGGTGTTATTTTTCAGCAAGGATATTTTTTTTAGTCTATAATATCCGTTACTTTTAATTATTGATCATTAAGCAAACATTTTGCGTAACCAACAATTATGTTCGTCTCGTTTCTTAGGATTGATAAAATTTTAATTCCATGAATGATTGGCTGCACTTAACGGAAAAGCAATCATTATGTAATTGACATTATAAGATAATCAGTTTTTTTAATTTAAAATATTCTTTTTTATGCAATGTCTCAATTATTAATGAACCTAAAGAAACTCATAACTTTGACTTGATTTTTTAAAGCAGGATTAAAATAGTGTTACACTCTGCATTGTATATTCAACAATCTTTGTTCAGAATATCTCTCTTAGCTCAGAGTGGGAAATTCTACTTTTAATATTGAATTCTTAGCAGCAATTAAGGTCAGTCTTGCTGTGCTTTGTTATCATGTTTCATCCTTTGAATAACGTTACAAGAAGAAAGGACAGAATTGGACTGCCTACTTACATAAGAGTACATATAAAATATAATTTTTATTTAAAGATAAAAAAAAATGAAAAAAAAAAAAAATTTTAAAGAAAAATAGATATGTTTAAAAAGAAAAAAATAGTTTATAATAATAATTTTAAATAATTGTAATACTACTACAAGGGAGAAAAGGCAGCATTGAACCAGCTGCTTACGTAAAAGTGAATTTAAAATATAATTATTATTTAAAAAATAAATAAAAGAAAAAAATGGTGATATTTTTTTAATGATTGATAATAATAATTATTAATATTAATATAAATAAATAATTTATAATAATAATTTTAAATAATTGTAACAAAGCTACAAAGAGAAAGGGCAGCATTAAATGGCTACTCACATAAACATACATATAAATATAATTATTATTTAAAAATAAATAAAAGAAAAATGTAAATATTTTTAAATTATTGAAATGCAGTAGAGGTATATAGTGCATAAAAATACAAAACATCAAGTAATAGTATATGAATTAAAATAGTAAACTTATGAAAATCCAATCTATTTAAAAAAATAAGGCGATTTTATGAAAAGCTGAGACTTTTCGAATCTTTCGTAGATTGTTTGAATAAAAAGAAACAAATTATTCCTTCATTCAAATGAAGTTCATTATCATTAACAGTTAAAGTTATTGTAAAGTTAATGAACTAATAGAAAACAAAAAAAACATTAAATTTTTAATGAAAGTCGTTTTTATAACTATATTAATTTCCTCCTTTCAGTGGTATAATTTTTTTGTCTGCGTGAAAATTATTATTTAGTTAACGCTAACTCATTTCAAGCATTGTTAGCTACTTTCATTGTAGAAACATTGTTTTAAATACAATAGTTTATCTACAGACTCAGGATTTTAACTCAAACTAACAGAATAGTACTATGTTTCACTAGCGACTTTGCAATCAAAGCAAAAAAATGCTTCATTAGAATTTTATAGATAAAATAGAAAAAAATTATAAGTAAAATTAAAAAAATTTCCAAAGTTACTTTTGCAAAAACCTAAAAAATTTTGAACTTTATTACACATCCAGGAGATACGAAATCAACACTGGAAAATAAAAAAGTCATGCTAATAACATTTTTTGTAGAATACAAAAATATTCGGCCTTAGAATTTTGCTATGCTGAATTAACCTCCCATCAGATACGCTTATTAGGCAATACTTTATACATGTGATTGTCTGAGTAAGTTGGAAGGTTAACATCATTTTTGAATTTCAAAGAAAGTCGAATTACTTGATTAATCTTTCTTCTTAACCAGATTTTTGATGTAAAATTAATAACAAAATTAGTATAAATTATTATTTTTGCCGTAATTTATAATTGTTGTTTTTAAATCTAATGTTTTCTACATTTTTTTTTTACTTAAATTTAGTTATTGTCTCTAATAAACATTTCAAACTTTTTGAAGATATTTTCTAATAAATATTTTTTTATTAAGATTCAACTTAAATTCAAAGCAAGTACATATTTTTTTCTAACTGCCTTGACAAAAATGTCAACAAAATAATTTGTAAAATATTTATTACATGTTCAAAATATTTGATACTTGACATTTTACAATGGAAAACAAAAGGAAAGCATTTAAACATTAATTTTTAGAAAATAAATTTATCTCTCGTCTTACAAACACATTATTACAATAAAATTCATCAGTGTTAATATCTAAAAATAAACTCACTACCGAACTATTGATATAGTTGTTATATTAGTAATTTCGTAAAAATTCCCATATTGTTAATAATTGTACTGTAGAGAAGACATTTTTTATATTTATTGTTAATTAGTGATGCCTGATAAGTTTAATATCTAATTATTATATGATATTATGATAATGATAAATGCATAAACATTTGTAAGTGATAAATGGAATTTATCTACAAGTAACTTTTCTCTAGTATAATGAAACGTCATTATGACTACATCCATTAAAAAAACAAGTCATTTATATTTGGTTTTCCAACATAAAATTATATTTTTAAACTATTCTTTCAATCAAAATAATCAAGTAATTATAGATAAGTGGACTATTATAGGCAAGAATTTTCATAACTAATTTAAAACTTTTATGACTGTAAAAGTACCATGCTTAGAAAAATTATCAATGGGTCAGAAATACTTTTACGACTAAATTTCATTAGCAATTCAAAGTAAAAAAAATATTTTATGAATCAAAATTAAAATGGGAATTTATAGAATAACGATATACATTTTTGTGATATTTGCATAAGGAAAACACTACCTATCATTATGAATATCGATAAATAAATGCTTATAAGAAAAAAAAATTTTTTTGAAAGTTTTAGGTGCGTGAGGAGTATTGGCGTTGCGTGATTTAGAGAACAGCGTATCTAACTTGAATCTCTAAAAATATAACTGCTTTTTTTTTTGTAAATTTTTGTGTACTCATATGAAGGTTTATATTTCATTTTTAACAATGGCTAGTCAAAAGTCAAAAAGAATTCTTGTAAATGCTTTTTTAAACTTTTAGAAAAAGTTATAGGACGTAAAATACCAAAAGTCTTAAAATATAATAAGAAGAAACACGTTACGATTCTTTTTAAGCATACGGGGAACTTTCAATCTTCTATTTTAAATATTGCACTATCTTTATTTCTGACAGTTTTCATAACGTGTAAAATAAGTTTTAAATGTGACGGAAATTTAAAAAATTAAACAGTTTTTAAATGTTAAAAGCATATCATTGTGTAGCTACTAAACTAACTACTAACTAATGCAAATCAAATATAAGCAACAGAAACTAAACAACGTATGACTAAATATAATAAGTGTTCTTTAGCGTGGTGTCTTTATTATCTGAATCGATCTCAACATATAAAGTAACTCTCTCTCTCTCTCTATATATATATATACATAATATAAAGTATTATTTTAAGGAGCTATATTTACTGCATTGAACAGTTAGTAGTGATTGAGTTTACTGATTTTAAAATTAAATTCAAATGACATTAGCATAGAAATATGTAGATCTTTCAGAAACAGATATTATAAACGAACAGAATGTGGCTAAGTATAGAGGCCGACACTGTCATGTCTTTGAAACTCAGTAAATCAAATATTTAGTCAACATAAATTACATTATGATCTTACTAAATATGCTACTGTCAAAAAATATATGTTTAGTTTTTAGTTGTAACATATATTAGTCATTTTAATTCAAACATTTTTATAAGTTCTTGTTGAAGCAAAACATTTATTAAGATCTAAAATTGTATGAAATATTTCTAGCTTATTAAATAAAATAAAAATTTATAGTAAAAGATATTGATTGAACAATATTGTAAATTTTTTATTAAGAATTTGATCCTTAAAAATTAAATACACTTAAATTGATTTTTATGTTTTCCTTTTTATGCATGGTTTCTACATGTACATAATCTGATACATTTATACAAGTTGTTCAGCTTTTGGTTCTTGAATTAATAATAATATCTAAAAACAATTTCAGAAATTGCTTTATTTAAAAAAAAAAATTCAATTATTTTTAAAAGAAATGTAAAAACTGTACTGTAACCAATGTATAAATGGAAGTACTCAGCTAAATAAGGTTTACTTTAATTAATTACATCATACTCTCTAAAAATTAATTATTTAGATGATTATTAGTTATTATTTGAAGTATAAAATATTATAAAAATAATTTATTTAATTTCATGACAATATACTTACACAAAATTCTCATTATCCCTTTATAAATAAATGGGAACAAAATTCTAGCAGAAAAAGTTAGGTAAACAACATTTAAACGAGTGTCCTGTATTTGTGCCCTCTCATTTTATTTTTCCGAGGCTTTGGAGAGAAAGTAGATTAAATACTTTAGAGAAAACACTTTACATTATATTGCATATATATTAAGCCCGACATATATATTATATATTATGACTTTTACATGTATATTATGTCCGAAAAATGTTAAAGTATTTATTCATTGGACCCTCTAATTTCTTAATTTTTAAATAGAATTTTTCACAAATGAAATAAGGTATTTATAAATATCTGTAATAAAAACATTTCAAAGTAAAACACATCAAGAAAAGACAGAGTTAATCTATTAATTATATAATTGGACAGAAATAAAATATATTTTTAAGTGCATGCAAAAAGTTTTGGATTTGCAAACCAAACACATCACAACTTTAGTTTTAAATTAATACATATATTATAAACATGAAAATAATCACGAGCATTACTTTTATGTTTATAATATATGTATTAAATTAAAAACATTGTTAAAAGACAGAAAATTTTCTTAGAAGTTTGATTAAAAACGACTTTTTAAAACTATTTTTCTAAAATAATAGTTAAAAGTTCAACTTACTGAATAGGCATTAAATATGTTATTGTTCAAATGTTTTTTTTTTACATAAAATATATCTATAAGAAATTTTCTTTCAGATATTTCCGCTAAAATTTAATTCCAATAAAATGTTTATATTTTATATGCTGAAAGTTTAAAATTATGTGGAATTATATGCACTGATAGTGATAAGAATTCTTCAAAATTTTCCATTTACAATTTCTGCATTGCTGTTTAATAATAATATCCGAAAGAAATGAATTAAAATTGGTGGCTGTGTCATAACACAATAATCAGACATTTAAAAGTGTCTCCTCTAATCCAATACCTAGCAAATGCATTCCTCCCTTTTCTGTATTTATTTAGCATTAGATCCATACTGATATATGTGAAAAGCAATCCCAGAAGCTACAGTACTATTTACTTCTCCATAATTCTGCTTGAAGCATTTGTGTTACGAGAAGACTAGCAGGATTTTATTTAAAGTTTGTTTGTCCATTTTATCAGATTCCCTGAGCACTGAGTATATACTTTTACATCTTCTAATGAAGAATTCAATGTTACGAACAGAAATAGAAGTCTCCTTGCTTCCCTGTCAATGGTTTACGCCTTTAGTTATTTACTGTAGAGCTCTTTAAATTATGTTGTGAGATTAGGATACAATAGTTTTACGTTACGTCTGTTTATATAAACCTATTTTCGTATTTTAGCCTTAATGGTATATTGAAATAAATAAAAATAATGTTGTACTCACATTCTTCTCGGAATATTAGGTTCACGTTAGTTGTTAATTTTATTTTACGCTAAGAAAATGTTTCCAGCACCACGATGTAATCTTTAAAATTCCTATTCTCTCATCGCTGTATACTTCAAACGCAACAGGAATGTCGAATTCTTCTAATATCTAATATTTCACTGTTCGAAGAATGAACTTTATTTATTCTTCCTAAAAGTTGAAAGCATTGAAACGAAATTTAATGAGTCCTGACAAAAGAGATAATTAATCTCATTTAACAAATAGTTTCATATTCATTGACAACGACAGATAGTTTCAGAGAAATCTAAAAATGAAAATATCAGAATTCCATAGAGAATAATAGGAATTCTAATTAGAATATAGAAATTAAATAATATTTTGATTTAATGCATCAATGATTTAGAAGGATAAAACTGGTATTCTTAACAGTTCATTTATTACCAATAGAAAGGTATTTTTTTTACTGATTAAAGTAAAAGTCCATAATGATAAAGCATTTTAAAATTATATTAATCAGATTTGTTTTAAAATATAATAAATATTCTATTATTAAATTTCAAAACTCAGCAAAAGTTTTATTCATTGTTTTTAAAGAATTTAGACATTATATTGAATGTCTAATTGCTGAATTTTTGCTGAATTTTGTGGCTGCATTTTCTGCATTAAGATTGCTAAAGATATATATTATAATTCAGGGTTAATTAGCAATATAATTGATAAACTGCAGGCATGCAATTACGCCTTTGCCACCAATTTCTCTTTTAATCTGCATAAATAATGATCAAGGGAACAGATTTATAATTAAAACCACTTTATTAAAACTTGAATTGTTAAGAGTGTGAGCTTAACTTCAATTGTCCTCTTTGAATAATAGAATCAAACATGACTAATTGCCATTAAAAGAGTAAGTTGAATGAGAATTGGCGAATTTTAATAGACCAGTTCTAAACTATAGAAAATCTACCTCGATGAAGAAGTTAAAACACCCGAAGGACTTTTCGTGGCATATAGATAGCAGATTTGAATAGAGCTTCTTCATTTATCAAATTAATAGGCAGAATGATTACGAAGAAAACAGCTGGCTTGATTCCAAAATGAAGAGAGCAGTGTCTGAGTAAATTGCGATGGATGAGCTTGTAAAATAGTTGAATAATGCATTATTAGACTGAACCGTTCCTTGTCCAAACTTTTCAATAGAATATTTGTAGGAAACGCTAAAGAGATGGTGTATAGTATTTTTTTATAATTTCATAAAAATACTAATATAAATGTGATATTTTTATACAAAGATATCCTACAATATCAGTTGATTAAATATTAAAAAAATTTTTATTTTAAATTAAAAATTTTTTTTAAAGAAATGCTTTTTTTTTTAATTTAAAATGCTCATTGCGTATCAATTTTTTTTTATACTTTCCTCCAATTTTTGCATTTAATCCCTTACGAATACCAGATGGAAAATGTGTGCATTCATTTTTTATTTGCGTTTAATGTTAATCTATATCTTTTTTATGAAATGAAACACATTTTTTAAGAAAATTCACCTTTATGTAAGTTGTGCTACATATTTCAACATCTAAATGTATTTTGATGATCTAAATGTATTTCATCTAAATGTATTTTGAAATGTATTTTTTTCTAATATGTAATAAGATGTAACAAAATTATTTATTTTAAAACTTGAGCACGTTTAGAAAAAATTGAAACGTACAGAGCATTTTTAATTCACAAAATGATTTTTTAAAAAAGAATTTAACATTTAAAATAAATATCCCCTGCAGAAATTGCCCTAACGCTTTCCTAACACCTAAGCACATTCTAGAGTGCCCAGCACTCACTCCCCATGTTTTGCAATTAGGTATGGTGCCAATCGAGACCAACTTAAGAGAAGTCCTGTATAGTGAAGGGCGCCATTGCTAGCTGCCGCTATCGTGAAGACTTTTGACTTAATCTAACTTTGATATTTATATTTTAAATCCAAGGACACGATAATAACAACAACATTTAAAATAAATAAACAACTCTTAAAATACTTAACCAATTGATATTACTATCTTTCTTTATAAGGAAATTTCACATTTGTATAACAAAAGTTAAAAAACATTTTTTTTTCATTATAGTATCTTGTAGTAATATAAGAGATATAGGAAAACTTGTCTTTTATAATGCATGAAAAAAAAAAAAGAATTCTCCTCTTATAAATGTAGTATACTGTAAATAATTTTGTGTATGACTAAATTATACTGAAATAATAACTAGGCTGCATTTAGATGACTCTTACGTATTAAAAATGTAATTTGCAGCTAAATTCCCTCATGAAAATTACACTTGTAATTTTAGTGATTTCATTAAACAGGCATAAATTTATGTATTATTCTTCCCAGATTATATTATCAATGTTGCCAAATTCTGATTTAGTTATTAGAGATTCTATAAAAAAGAAGCATCATGGTCGCTGGTAAGAAGCCATGGTTTCGATGCTTGTAGCTGTTTTACCTAACATTTGCTTATAATCATAAGCTAATACTTTAGCATTCATTTTATAAGAATATAGTAAGTGTGACCTTCTGAGGTAATTTTTCTTAATATTAAAATGACTTAAAATTTGGATAATCTTGGGAGGAAATGATTTTAATTTTATTCAATACCTTCTATTAGCTCACACTTTCGCTATATATATCTTGTTCAAATTTTCAATCGTTCATAAAATACTTTTTATTCATCCACTCAAGTACAAATAAATTTTTTTTTTGAACTTGTAGTGGATGACACTGGATGTTAATACAGTTTTTTCAAATATTAATTCAGCAATTAAATTAAATTAATTAATTTTAATTTTTTTTTAGATTTAAGTTGCATAAATAAGTTCCAATAGATGGTGTCAAATGGCTTAAAAAAAAGGAATGAAAATTATTTATAAAGGACTTTATTTTTTTATATTACTTGTTTTTATTTTAAGACAGTAATTGTTTTTCAATGCCGTGCATTTTAATCTGAATTCCTTTGCCTCTGAAATGGTAGATTTGTAGTAGATTTAGTGGTACTGAATGTATCACGAAGTTGTTACATTGCATCCATATTTTGCCACCACAATTCGTAACAAACCCCCATTTCCCACCTTCGTCTTCTCATCTTTGAGCCTAAAAAAGAACTTTCTTGCTTACATTTTTATAGTGCATATCCTCAACATAGACATAGAATCTTCTGGTTCATCTTCAAAATAACCTTCCTTAGTTTCGGAAGCCTCAAACATTCCCCAACTCTGACCTTTGAAACTACATTAAGGTTCTACTATATAAGTAGGATTACTTATCTGTAAGCAGAAAATTGAATAAACATAATTTTTTTTTATTATTTAATTTTTTTGTACAATATCTTGCATTATAATTAGTTTTACTTTGTATATCTCATAGAGCTTGAAATCCAAACACAAATAAATATTTCTGTACTTTTGTGTTACAAAGAAACATATAATGGATTTAGTTGACATACATAAGTATTATGCTTATACTAATTTGATCTGTGCTGGAATAAAAATTATTATTTTAATTTAATTATTATTTATTATTTCTCTAAAATATACTGATTAAAAATTATTAACATACATGAGTATTTTTTACAACAATACTACAATGAAAACAAAAGTATTATTAGTATTTTGTATTAATAAGTATTAAATCCAAATTTAAAAGCAAGAAAAACGTAGTAATTATTTAGATTTTCAATGTTTCACAAAAACTACGTTACCTTAATTTTTAAGTGCAATTTAAAAATAAATTAAAATACATGAAATATCAAAATTTTGCTGGACCAAAAATTTTAATTAGACATTTTAAATGAAAAAAAGTTTTACACACCTAGGTAATTCTTAATTTAAAGTAAGAATTTGAAATCAATTTAATCTCTGTTGCATTATAATATTTTTGTTTCTATTTAGACATTGTTTTATTGAAGTTTAATAATTATAATTAACATAAATCATATCTATAATTTTCTAATTCTCTTATAATTATAATGTACTAAGCAAAAATCATATGTTTTCATAAATGCATTTATTTAAATTTTCTTAGCTTACTGCGTCTTCAAAAAAATGGTTTTTAATAAATAATAGTTTGTAATCATTAATAGTTTTTAATAAATAAATAAAAGGCTTAAATAAATGGATAAATTTATCTAAGCCTTTTACAGAAATCCTGCAATGGTAAGATGCAACCTTTTAGTTAAAATATTTAATCGAGATTATTTCCTTCAAAGCGGAAAGAGATAACGACATTGCCCTATTTCACATTCATACATTGTATGCAAAGTATAATACTTATTCATCACTTAACTTTATAATTTGCAGGATGGGTCACTTATCTGTCTCTCAACCACATTAAAGGCATTCAACTGCAAAGAGGATATCGCATGCCTTCATCCTACCGACTAAATCTAATGAACTATTTGAACTGTTTTTGAAAATTCGAATTGGGTTTAGATAAGTTTAAAAGAATAAAATAAAATTTAAGTAAAGGGAACATTTATTTAATATAGAAATAAATTTTGAAATTCAAGTAGGACTTTCTGGGTTATTTTTACGACAATAAAATTTCGTCAAAAAAGGAGAATTAAGAATTATTATTACAGAAAATCTATTAGATTCATTTTAAGAAGATTTTCAGTTAGGAGAAAGAGAAATATAAGACTTAAAAGAGAAATATAAGACAATCAAGAATAGCAAAGTTTATTTTATGTCAAAATAACTTTCGACGAAATAAATTCCAATTATAGTTTTCTGGTTATTTTTGAAGCAGTTAACATTATGTCAAAAATGGAAATGAAATCAACAATTACTTCTTACAAGACTATCAAAATCGACCGCTATTTTTTATTATGTTTTAATTAAATTTAAATTTATCTACACATCAATATAATTATTTAAACATATTAACTCGCTAAAAACGTTTCTTCCATTGATAATAGAATTTAAAATTTTATTAAAATGATATGAGATTATGTATAAGATTTGTGATGCATTATTTGATGATATGTAATTATTTATGTCAGAAAGTGTTTTTTAGCTAAACGCATTATAAATTTTTTAAAGTATAGAAATAATACAAATTATTTATCAATTAATGGATTATTAATTGTTAGTTTTTAAATAGTTTCTAAGTAAACTGCCTTGTGTTACTTCATAAGAGTATGAAACATTTAGGACTTCTGTTATGAAGTAGGTGGGTAAGTTTTTTAAGTAGCTAACTTTTCCTCTCCTGTCATATGAAGCAACAGTGACTCACAGAAATGATTAACTTACGTTAAGTTATTAACAGATTAGAAGATCTCTTAGACCAGTGTCTGTCACCAGACAGTAATAAAAGACCTTTTAAATATAGCATAAAAACTTATGGATGATTCACATACTAATTTGTTTTTATTTTGTGTGTAAAAGGGATTTGTTGTTATAAAATAAAATATTATGCTAGTTTGTTAAGAATTTAATAATATGTAATAATTGATTTAAATTATTGACAATCACATTCTATACTATTCGTATCTTCTAAAATTAAAAATTCTGAATTAAATATACAAATTCCTGAAATTAGCTATATAACTGATTTTATTGATTAATTCTGTTTAAAATTTGGTTTATAACAAATTGAAAAATCAGAATTTAATTTTTGATATTGGAGTTATAAAAACGAGAGAGAGTTTCAGCATTGTAAGTAAATTTTTGTTAGTTATTTAGATACATTTTAAATTTTGTAAGCTATAATTTACAAAACTAAAAACATTTTTATTTAAATTTTGCATAATGTGATTGCTTATATAGTTAAAATAAAATTACATTTATCGATTTTATTTTGCATGAAATATTTTAATAAAGGGGCAAGATGCATTTGACTGGAAAAAAAAAAAAAAAGCATATATTTTTATAATCGGTTTGTTAACTTTAATTTAAATATGTTTTTCTTCATATAATATCTGTATTTTAATCTGTACAAATCCTTTAAACAGGATAGAAGCAATATTTATTTTATTTTTTTTAATTCATATATAAAAAAAAAACTGATGTAAAATAAATAACTAAAACCGTATACCCAAAATAATGGTTATAAATAACTATTCTTTTGGTGTAAGATACTTTTAAAATAAATTTTCAAAATAAAATGAAGCTTCATAAATATGGCAAATCTTAAATTCAACCGTTATCAAATTTAAAAGTTTCCTGTTTAATGTAGAATAACTATTTTTGGAATAACAGCTATGAAAATAAGAATTCTACCTCTTCAAATTACTCCTTTTTACTTTCAGTTTTGATAAATTATCTATTTAAAATAACGTGTACCACAAATTATATTATATAATTTAATTATATTCTTTGCCGTAAAGAAACATTGTACTTCCTTCAGTAAATGTAGGCTCTGCTTTGTTTAAAGAAAATCTTTCGGTGTCCTAATGAAACTTTCTACACCATACATTATTTATATTATAAATGATTCTTCAATTGAGATTTGTAATACTTTTAAAGATGTAGTTTTAAAACCATTATTTTTCAAATTCCATTCAACACATTTTAGAATATAATAAGACAACGAAACTAAATACCTATTCAATCTGTTGAGCTCGATTATAAAAAAAAACTTGTAATGTTTTTTAATAATTTTAATGTTAAGGAATTATAATTTATTTTTAAAATTTTACTTAGAAACTTGGGATTAAAATAAGTTAAATGAAAATGGAGTTCATACAATCTCTTTTATGCATCAAATGAAAACATTTTTTAAATAAATTACTTCGTACTTATATTTTTTAAATAATGCCAGTTTAAAAGTTATTTTTAAAAGTTAGCCAGTTATTTTTTTCTTAAAAAAATCTCCCTTTGTTAAATTTCCAACAATTCAATAAAGAAGATGCTTTTTATTTTTTTTTTTTTTAAATAAAGATTTTTATATGTGATACTAATAATATTTCATATAAATATTATGCATTAAAAACACTAATGAACTATGCTGGTAAATCAATGCTACCATAATTTTTTTAATTTTATTTTCGAATGCAAAATTTTGATTCTTAAAACTGCAGTAAGGTAATAAAATATTTTTTGCAAACAAAAAGAATATAATTAAAATAATTGTCGAACGATTAGCGTTCTATATTTCTGAACGTGTCTGTCAATTATTAAGCATATTGTTTATATTTTGCAAAAATGATTAAAACAAGCGGAAATCGATTATTCTGATTCTATTCACAAGAAAGTATTTCAATAAATGTTTTTTTAATATCGATGTAAGAGTAGCATTTAGTTTAGTCATTTGCAAATTGATTTGTTAGTTAATTACATATCAATAATGATTTCTATTTAAATTACAACGACAAGACAATTTCTTTTTTAAATCTAATTTAGTGCAGACAAATTTTCGCAATGAAGTATCTATCGATTTTATTTGCTTAGTTTTCTCGAGTATATCGAAATATATATTTCGAAATAAAATTTTATATTGTTTGCACTTATGTAAGAAATTTATTCTAAGACTGGAATGGTTTAGTGAAATAATGCAAGATAATTAAGGTTAATTATTCTAAAAGGTCTATAAAATATTTATAAATATACTCTTACGCGAATGTTGTATAAATAGATATTCTCAAATACTTAGTCAAATAATTAGTTGCTATCAACACAAAGATGTAGGTGTCTGATGAGTTAATAAATGATCAACATATTAAACATTACAAAGAATAGAATTTTAATAATCCCATTTAAAATATTATTGAAGAAAAATTCTATATTCAAGCAAAAGCAGTCTGAAAATTTTCTTGTGAAAACTGTTATAATAGTTTTCTCTCAAAATATATTATAAAAATGAATCAAAAACAAATGTAAATGAATTCAAATTTATGATGCTTAGTCCTTTAAAAAATGGAACTTCCACCATGTATTGTTGCTAGTTAAAAATAAATCCAGTGGTATTTGAAAATTAAGACAGCAATATACTAGAATTTAGAATGATATACTCATTTCTAAGTTACACATATCTGTGTGTGTTGAGCAGACATGCGAATAAAGGAAAAATTTGTTTTTCTATCTTTGGAGGAAAAAGTAAACGATCATTAATTCAATATATTTTTATATACTTCTTACGGAGTATTTTTCAAAAAGTTAGAAATTTACACAAATAATGACTTGAAAAGAATATCTATAAATTTTTAGTCATTTTGTCCTTTTCATTTTCGGAACTCCCTTTCTTTTCAAACCTATTTCTTCTGTTATCCCATGTCTTTTTTAAGATTTTAAATGAATGGCATGGAAATCAATTTATTGAATGTTGATTACATACATAGGAACTTCTTTTATAAAGTTTCTTTAAAATGAGGAGTGCCCCCTCGTCAGATATACCCAGACTGATAAAACTATTGTACTTATAAAATACAACCTTATGAATTATTTAGCTAAAATAGTTACTTTATTCACACAACAATTTCTTTCTTTTGCATGTATGATTTTTTTCATGTGTTATTAACTTTCCTGTTTGTTATACCACAAATACTCTCAATACCGAACAAATGATTTGTTGCTTATAAATGTTCTTTTAGGAAGCTAGTCTCATTCCATTCAAACCAAAACCGATATCGCATCTTTTTTTTTACAAACAACAGGTATTTTTATTGATACTCTCAGCAATTCCTTAAAGTTTTAAATAATTAAACCGTAATTAATTACATAATACAAAAATTAAAAAATAGGTTTTCGAGTTAATGAAAATTTTAACGGATTTTACTTAATCTTTAAGAACATGGACGGGGTACTGGGTACGTTATTCACTAACGAAACACTGGTAATTCCAGAATAATCACCTGATAAATACCTGCATTTTATTTACCGTCTTTCCAAAGATCATCAGTGCTGAAATGGCGTTTAAAGTTCAGGGCTATTAAATTTCACATTTTTATGCTCTTTTTCATTCTTTTTCGAAAATTTCAGCATTATCTCTCATGAAACCACATTTACAGCTGATAAGTTTGATTTCATCCATATCTAAAAATTCTAAAAGATATTATCACTATTGAATTCAGTGAAATAGAAGTTAAAACTTCAAAAGAACAGCCAGGAAAAAAGGAGTAAAAATGGACGATGCAATTCAAGAAAATAATTACACTACTGCAACTCACACAGAATATTCCAATTTTACTTGCAAAAAAGTTAAAGATTATAAATTTCTTTGAAAACTGCCACAATTTTTCAGTAAATGGGTATAATTTTTACGAGTGACTGAAATTTTTTTTTTTTGGTATTTTTTAACTTTTTATTTATTTACATTTCAAATTGTACAGCCGCAAATTAATTAGATTAATAAATAAATTTATTTAATAATCTAATAATCTATTTAATAATCTAAATGAATTTAGATTAAATTTATATTTAAAATGAATTAAATATCAACTAATAATATAATTTAATTTAATTGGGATTAAATATAATATCTAATTAAATTAATATTTAATATGATGTTTATCTTTTTTATACCATTACTAAACATATCTATCTATCCAGTACTAATTGTACTACACAAAAATATTTTTAAAACTTTATGCATTGGTTGTAAAAGGCGTTGGTGTACAAAGTTTTTCCTCCATGTTCTTATGGTACAACAAATTATTTGCGTTTTTAAAGATTAAGTAAAATGATGAATTATTTCCTTGTGTCCAATATTCCGGTAGTTTAAGTTTTAGAAATTTATCTGGACAAATATCATCAGAAAGTTCTAAAACGCTCTATTTGTTGTATATATAAATTTAACTACGATAATATATATATGAAATTTGCCTCGCTGTATGTCTTTCATATAATCCACTTATTAAAGGGGATTATATGCAAAAAAAATGAGTGTATTCAACAAATGAGAAATTATGCACAAAATAAATGATCAGATTATACATATTAATGGATTGTACAAAAGATAATGAGTGGAAAAAATTGGTGTATTAAACATCGACCCTATATGGTTGTTTTGTAAGCATCCTATACTTTTTATTGTACTAGTGAACATATATTTTTGTGGTAACTTTTTAATTCACGTCATACTATTTCGATTGAACAAAAATTGTAATTATTATGAACTTTTCACATATTGCAACTCTACGACCAATAATTTTCTAAATATAAAACAAATTAATTCATTTTATTTATTAATAAGTCAAGTTTATAATATTTTAAATGAATATAAAAGCTCAATTTTGAAATTGAAAACTATAGTTGAGCATATAATAAAACTATTTTTATATTATCTTCACAAAAACGCCGAAATAACTACTACGTACTGAAATGTACTTATGAATAAACATAAAGACAAAAATAAAATGTAATATTACAAGTAAAAAAAAAATTATTGATCAACATTCCTTAAAAGAACATCCTTAGATAAAAATAATATAAAAAAATAAGTTATATAAATAAGAATTTTAAAAATAATCACAAGTAGTGTATATCGAAAATATTTCGTTACATTTTCAAGGTATATTGTTCATTTTGCATTATTGCTGCTACACCTGAGTACATTTAAATGATGATCATCTAAATCGAAAGAATAAAATATTATGAAGGATTGGGTCCTTTTTGAAAAAGTCGGGTTAAGAATGCAAAAAAAAAAGGATTTAAATGTGCACAACATGCACAATTTATTTTGCATTCAAATGACATCAATCGATTTGAGAATTCAGACGAGAATAGTTTTGCGAAATAAACAAACATACTCATAAAGAATATATGGAAAAGAAAATTCTCTATTATTATACAATATTTTCAAATCTAAAATAGAACAATTTCTACAAGATAATGGAGTTATTCATATCTGTTGATAATGTTTATATTCTAGTATTAAAATGTTCAAGAAAATAGATTATTCAATAGAAATAAAGTTCAATAAACTTGAATTTCAGCTAAACTATCATTACACTTACTAGTTTTTTTTTTTTTATCATTGATGTTAGAGTATTATGAGTACTTAGCTTTTTATTTTTACAATTGCATTATTTCGGCTGTATCATATTGTTTTCATTCATGACCTATTATTTAGTTTAAATTAGATATCTTAAAGGAGGTTTGGGATAGTTTTTGTTATAAACTTATAGTTGCTATTTCGAAGATCAGGATAACTAAAATTAAGGCTTGTGCTTCATAAATAAGTTTTCAAGAAAATTTTGTGAAATGGTACACATGAAGTGGATTTTCTAGGAACCTTAAAGTTTGTCTTTGAAAAGATGTAGCTCAGATGCGGGATATTGTCACGGTTATTCTATGCAGCACAACGCAATGGGATTTCATAACAATTGCTTTTTCAAACTAAAACCTTCAAATAATAATGTTGAAATGAAATTCTTTCTGAGATATGTTTTAATTTTATTAAGGCATGTGTCTAGTTTGAAGTGAATTACACAGTTTAAAAGAATCGAAACTACGTAATGTTTTCGACAAAAATAACTAAATATCAACTAGCATCATTATTTATATATTAGATAATAATTTAAAATATATATTATTTTAAATAGCGTAATTAATGTAATATGTATACATAATAATGTACATAAATAAGTATATATATAAATATTGATGATAAAAAATTATTAGTAAAATATTCACAATTTTCATTCCATATGCATCAATTATAATATTTAATTTAGTTTTCGAGAATTTAATTTTAGCGTTGCATTAAAAATTGCAGAAATAACAATTCAGAAGAAATTTATTTTAATTAAAACTATTCCTTTCAGCTTGAAGCGTAAAACAATTTTAATTTCTTTGGTGTGTAATTATTATCCAAAATATCAAATTAATGTTCATATAACACAATTTTATGATTATGATACGAGTAAAAGCTATCGAAATGCTTAAGTTTAATTCACTTTATTATTTTCATCGAAACGTTGTTCAATTTCAAATTTCTTTAAAAATAAGGGATAAACTCTAAATAATATATAGCATTGCGACAAATAAAAACAAATATTTTCTGCTTTTATTAAATAACAAGTCCCAAATATATCTCATCTTTCAAATAATCTGCTTTTATTACTATACAGTACATTTGGCATAAAGTTATATCTATACCAAAATTAGTGATATTTATTTTATTGGTTAAACAACTCTCGCTCTGATCTTTCTTTCACAAGAAGATAGAAATAAAGTTAAAGGATAGATACTAACAAATAAATAAATATCTCTCTTTAAAAACACTTTGCTTGAAATTATTTTATCATTCCTTGATTATATATAATTTTTTTAAAAGATCTGTAATATGAAACACTTATAAGGTAATATGAATGTAGAACAAACTAACTTTAAAGATTTCTATATTTTACTATTAAAGTTAAAGTACATTTGATTAAAAATATTTTCGATATTTATTTAAAGAAAAGATTTTTTATTAAATATTTATCTATTACATCAAAAATTGAAATACGGCGATTACGGAATGTTTTTCCATCTTGATTTAATAATTTTTTTGTAGATAATTTCAGTACCCCAATCATAGCTTGGCAGATAGATTCTTATCAGGATTTAGATAGTAGCTTTTCTGGAGATAGAGGTATTGGTTTGGACCCCCATCTTTACTTAATTAGAGCAATTCAAAATATTCTAACTAATATTAAACTAATTCTAAACTAATATTTCTGAACTGTACGCACCGTGACGTACAGTTCAGAATAATTAGTTTTGCCGTTTGACGGTTCGAATGTTTTTAGTTTTATTCACATCTAACGCATCTGAGAGGAAGTCCCTGCTAAAAAGCTCCGAAAAGGATCTCTAGTAAGAAGCAATGTTGACACACAAAAAGTAATTATCCATTATAAAAATATTCAATTAACTGTTAGCCATGGGGGGACAGCATACATACTAAATGTAAGTAATTCTCATAATAAAAACAATTGTTACTAAAATATTCATAACTGTAACTAAAAATATTAATTCAATTGTAAAGGTTTTTTTTTTTTAAGGAATTAAATAGAAATTGAACAGTAACTATATATAGCACATTTTATATTCAAGATTTTTAAATTAATTAATGAAATTCGAAGTAAAATCAAGGTAAGTTTAAAAATTTTAATTGAGTTACTTATGTTTCTAAAATATGTTATCACCTTCAGACAAAAAATGCTTTTTTGTAAATTTATATCTCATTTTCTTAAAATACAACATCAACCAATGTATTGAAAATTTTTAGAATAGAATTTACAAAAAAATAGAATGTAAGAAATAGATTTTTTAAAATAGAATGTAAAAATACTTTCTAAAAAATGAAAGAAAATACATTATAGACGTATTCAGTATCCTTAAAATTGGACGTGATTTCCTGTTTATCAGTAATACGAGTACATGTTTTTGCGAGATGGACAAAAAATAAATTTAATTAATATAAATGAAAAATAAACATTTTTTATCTACAGTAAGCAGTGAAATGCGTGTGGGCACAGGGCTTAAAAGAATATTAAAAAAATATGTAATCTTATATGTTTTTCGAAATGTGTTGAAAGAAAAGTTTCAACAGCATGCCATTATTTGTTTCTACCAACCCTGGTTGAATTGCAAAAGGGAATTAATTTGATTCTATATTTATGCCATTAAAATTAATTAATCGACAGAAAATATGTTACATTACATTATGCTATAAATTTAGAAAAAACTAATAATACATGTGTAGGATGTATGTTACTTATTAAGAACCTGTTATAATCTGAAAATATAATTTTTGATTTATCGTAAAATAAGCTTACTGTTCAGTTAACTTTAATAAACAATAAAGAATTATCCACTAATGCATATATAAAGTAATTTTATCTTGAGAATTGTATTTATAAATTTGGGAAAAATCTTTTGACTTATAATTTAAGGATCTATAACAAACATTCGTATAATATTTATATATTTGCTATTGAATACAAAACCAAGACTCATTTTATATTAGGAATCATATTTAATTACTATTTTTTAAATTTGTATGTTAGTGTTTAATTCCTTTTAAAATTAAAAAAATTAAAAAATGCAAAATAAAACAAATTTTACTTAAAGTTGACAAAATGTTAGGTTTCATTAATATTACTAATTTCATGTAAACATACCATAGAAGTGCAATCAAAATGAAATGAAATGAAAAATGAAATTTTGATGAAATTAAAATGAAATTTTGAAATTTTGTGTATTTTTTGTGAGAACAATTTTGTATAATTTTTATAATAAGCAAAGGTTTACTTAAGGACTGCTAAATTTTAAGGGAAAAAAACAATCTACACTCAAAGTGATTTTATTAAATGTACATTAAAACCTTTATATACTTGAAATGTATACTATAATTTAAAAACTACTTTAAGATTATACTTAATTATTCCTTTAAAAGATAAGAAAAACATTGAGCTTTTAATTTTACCAAAAGCAATATAAAACTAAAATTAATTAAAGTTGATATTTTCTAATAACCTAACAAAACCATTTCATATGTATTTTAAAGTGCATACACTAAATAATATAAAAGAATATTTCCTTGCCTTGAGTTATTGAAACAAGTCAATACTTAATTAATTATGTTTTCAAGTACAAGAAATTCGAACTATTTTGCAAAGATAAACAATTCAAACAAAGTAAGTGGTAATCAATTCATTCTCTGCCTTTCTGACAGTTCAAAATTTATGCAGTTAAAATTTTTTATTTCATTAGCTGAAAAAGATCAACAAAAAGTGATACAAAAATTTAAAAAAAAAAAGTCATGCTTTAATTAAAAAGTTTTTATTTCAATTTTCAAACCATTTATTAAATCAATTTAATTTAGTTTCATGTAATATATTTGCTAAAATAAATTGCATGAAACAAAGTTTATATAAATTGAAACCACACTTTTGAAAAATTGATGTAAATTACGCTCTTTTATTTAAAATTTATATTTTTAAAAACGATTTTTTTCTATATTAACGATTTTGTAACTCTACATTAATATAAAAGTTTAGTGATAAATAACAGGTAAGCAATTTTTTTTTTTTTTAAATTTAAGGCTTAGAAGTAAATTTTTTTCTCAAAGTAAATCATTTTTAAAAAATAAAATACAGAATTTTTAAAATTGAAGAAAAATACTGAGGACATTTATATTGACTTTAGAAAATTGAATACTATATTTAAATTACGGTTTCCTTAACATTTATCCGTAGTGTCCCTGATCAAAATGGATATTTTTAGTTATAAATTCCTCCCTTTATATGTGACTGAATATTTCTGAATTTTATTTCAAATTTCATAGATTTATGTTCTTTAGAGTTATTAATTTTCCTCGTGTAATGTCACGAGCAAATAATTTTCCTAATACTGAAAATATATTTTTAAATTTAGACTAATAACTAATAACTCAGGGAAACTAAGATTACGAAACTGATGATTACAGACAGTGATAAAGTAAACACGAAACTTTAAATTTGGTTGAAATAGTAATGTTTTCAAATCTATGGCATTTCCAAATCATTCATACAAAATTGTGAAATAAAGATTCAGTAGTCATTGTGACATTCCCAAGCGATAGATAGCCCTTTAACATGAAAAATTCGAAATATGCAAATTGTTTTAGGTCCATTGGAATACTTCCTAAATGTATTTTAAGAATCAACAACAATCTGTCTTTGAGGAATGATTTAGAATAAGAGCAAAGTTAGTTCGAAAACGGGATGTTTAATGGAAGAACTTCAAGCCAGAATGAATAATCAAAAGGATCGATTGCAAAGGAATCAAATAATCTCTTCATATAGTTTTAGACTATATTTTATTATAAATATTTATTAAAACTAATCTCCAAGATGTTAAAAAATTAGTGAATTAATTTTTTAATTCAGGAATTTCTTAAACTTTTTATGAAAAAATTGTCATTTTTAAAATTTAAATAATTCAATGTCATAAATCATCCATTTCAAGTTGATTGATGCATATAGAAGCAAATTGCATCATGATAATATATTCTTAAAATGTGTTGCTAAATTAGTCTAAAATTAATATTTTAAACAAACTATAATTTTTAATTTTATTTTCATAATAAATAAAATTTATAATTCTGCAATTTATTCTACTGAACAGGTTTGCAGGTAACTTATATAGATTCTGGACAGTAAATTGAGATATTCTTCATTTCATTATAATATGCAAAAGAATTTAATAAAAAGTTAATAAAAAAATTAAATCATAAGTATTAATAAAGCCTATTAACCGAAATCTTCATTCTTATAATTTAAGTTTGTAATGTATTAAGTTATAATTAACTAGATAAAGTACTATGAGATAAAGTACTTTGATGTGAAAATTACCTTAAGAGAATTCTTCATGAAAATGTAACATTTCGATTTGTTTTAAGATATTTTTGGATGGTTATGATTTATCAGATCATTAAGATATTTTTTGCGAATTTTAGGATCAATCTGTTCCGGAAATTTTCATTTTATATATAAAACAAATTCTGTAGAAGAGCTTTTTAATAATATTTCATTTTAACCAATACACTATTTTTGTTTCCAGTTTTAGATTTTATTACTTATACATTTAGTAATATAAACTAAAAAATATTTATTATAAGGAAACATAAATTAGAATCAATAAGCAAAATCCCAATTAAGAGCACAAGTCAAAATTATAGTTTTTGAAAAGGAATTTATGTGTATATATATTTCCATTTAATTCTTCATTATTAAATATAAAGCTTTAAATTATTTAAAGTTACTAATAAAACCAATCTTATAATAGATAATAATAAATTTCATTAACGCACTTTTGTCCTTGAAAGCAATGCAAAGGCATTATCGTAAATAAACCACAATAAATAAAAAATAACCATTCTCAAAAAGACAGTAATTAAAGCACTCAGACTATCTCCAGTGTTCAGCCAGAACACTGCAACCTCGTCGACTACCTGCAAAACGCTTCGGAAATTTATGACCATCGAAAAGTGCAAACAAGCGAATCCTTCAGCGCTGTAAAGACAAACTGCAAAGTGAAAACAGCAGCGTAATTATCGCACCTTGCATGGAAAATGACAGTTTGAAGCGTCGGCGAATGACATTTCATTAAAACGACACCTTAAAAATTCCAAAAGTCTTCCTTCCAAACTTACCAGTTGTTAATCAAAGTGACGTCGAGAAACACAAGAAAGTCAATCATCCCCCACCAAGCAAGCACCAATAGTTTCCATAGCATCGATTGAAACGTATTTAATTAACGTTTTGCGTCTGCCTTGATGCCTGTTGAGGAATTGGGCCCATTTTAATAAAAGACATTTAATAATTAAAATCGATTACCTAATCGAGTGCAGCGGCTTGTTGGAAAAGTGCAGAAAATAATTTCAATTTCCTCGGACCTTTTATTTGAGATGCAATGGTTGAAAAAAAGTGATTAGTTTTATAGCTTTGTAATTTTTTTATCGCATCTCAACTCCCTAAGGGAAGTTTTAACTCAAGTTTCTGAACAATACGGATCTTATTTAAAAATTAAATGATAGGCCACGTGATTTGCAACTGGGAATAATTTCTAATTTTTATTTATTTATTTTTTTTACTATTTCTAATTTTCCTGTATAGTAAATCAGGCTTAGCATACAACTTTGGACGAACGTCAAAAAAAAATTAATTTAGTAAGTTGTAAAGAATTTTTTAATTACAAATAGGCCTCATTTAAGGAAGAAGACTTGTTAAATAAACATTGATCTGTTCTCATTATAAAAGCGGAATTTAATTTGGGAAATCTAATTCCTGTTGATGTCAGATTACATTAAATATTTTGAAATAATTTATTTTTGATAGATTAAAAATGTAATTATTTTTTTAAAATATGATTTGAATATTAACTTTAATGTAAATATTATTTTTTTTTAATTAATTTAAATTTGTATTAATATAGATATTACTTTCACTGACGATAAAATTTATTGCAAAATTTAGGGTCATTTAAATTTAGCCTTTCTGAAATATAATGAAATGTAACGCACACATTTCTCATTCTAAATATTAATGCTGACAAACTACATGTTAATTCCATAAATTCATTGAATTTAAAATATTAATTGTGAAAGTAAACTATTCATTATAAATTTTTAATGTTTATAATTTTAATATTTCATTTTAAAGAAATAATCTATAAATAAAATAAATATATTTATAATATAAAAGAGTAGGGAAATTAAAAAATGCTGGAAATATGTCGTCAGTAAATAAAAATACTAACATCGAAATTAATAGTACAAAAATACTGTTAAGTTTTTATGAAATATTAATATACATGAAGTATTAGCCAAACAGTTTTGCAATTTTTGTACTTTCTGGGAATCAACGAGTGGTCTTTTTGTCATCTCTCAATTTTTAATATGCAGATGACACACTTATACAATTTAGATTATACACTTATTACAAACAGTATCTTTGCACTATTCTGTCTTGCATTGTTATTTATTATTTGCTGAACAGAAGTATATGCAACAAGCAATTAATATATAGAATGATAACAAGCAAGATAAATTCAAAATGAAGAAATGAGGTTCTTCAAGATTTGCCAGAAATTCAAATCAAAGAAAACCACCTAAATTTTCGATTTTAGGTGAAACAAACGTTGGACAATGATTAGGTTATTGCTTTGTTGTCTGATCTTTCAAATAAACTTCCACATATTATTTTACCATATTCTACGTCATCCGATCAAACCGAACATGAAGCAATCATACTACATGAAGAAGGACTGTTTAAAGTTTAAGGAGAGGATGAGAACATTCAAAAGGTAATATATTTTATGCCCGTTTATAAAGAAAGGTTCATGAAATTAAGTTAGATAAACAATTAGTCTTAAGACGCAATGCCTTTTTTACGCAGAATCCTTTGATGAATAAAATCAAAGTGCAGCTTGTAAAATCTGACACGCCACTCTATTTTCACTACACTTAACATACACAATATATATAATTTGTAATATATATAATTTTTGTAATATATATATTAAAAGTAACATTAATTATCAATTTTGCAATATATATTATAAAATTGATACTTAATGAAAAGTATGGCTATAGTTTATGTTTTTTATCTCTGATGTATTACTAGTAAGCGTTATTTTGAAATTACTAGAAAATAATTTTCTTTGTTTGTAGTGATATGAAACCAATATTTACAAGTTTATTTTTAAAGGATGTTCCCCGAGTTAGTTTATTTTAACTTTAAAGTGTATTTTTAAACCAGTAATAGTAATAAAATTACTTGATGAATTTAAACAAAAAATGTATATATACTAAATAAATATTAGTTTAACCTACTAAACATCGGTTATACAAATTGTTTATAATTTTGTATTCATAAATTTGTTATATTTGTATCAAATACAAGATTTATTTCTCCATTTTCTTCGCCAGTTTATAAATTTTAATATTTTTAAATTTGCATAATGGACTTAAATAGAATTTAATATATGATTTAACTATTTATTAGGAGTATAATGTAATTTAACAGGTTTCAGTATTGCTATAAACCTTCAGATTTTCTCTTAGCAGTTAAATGCAAAGAGAATAAATAAGAAAAACGCACAAATTAAACAAATGACATAATATTAAAATAAAGACATTGAACTTTAATTATTTTATTCAAATGCCTAAATAATATTTTAATAAAATTTACTCGAAAGTCATTCCGAATCTATCAAGAATATTTTCCTTTTATACAGTTCAATGATAATTTCACACAAATGATACATGCTATAACTATCTACCGATATATATTTATATCTATAGGGCAGATAGGTATATATATCTATATTATCATTTATATTAACTAACATAGCAATCTATATATTGCCATGTTCGTAGAAAAATAGAAAATATAATAAATGAGATAACTAAGTTTTCAAACAAATTATTTGATTCTATTAACTATCTTGAAAAAATCCAAATTATCCTCTTCTTAATCTTGTAAATAAATATTCGTTCGTGAAGCTATCGTTTGTTTTTATCCTGTACACAGTTTCCAAAACATTCCCTACACTCTACAGAATGTGTGCAGCCAACGAAACTTATCTACCGAAGAAAGAAAAGTAATTGAAATACGTCGGAAACAACTAAGCAAAGATCCGATCTTTAATATTCTATTCATTTTTCGTCCTCGGCAATCCTGTAATTGAATTATCGATGTTAAGAAAATAAAACTACGTTAATTAATATTTTTACTCCGCATTTTTTCTAAAAATTATTTAAAAATGAGAGCTCCAAGAAAATGATCAATGTTTTAAAATTAGCCTCCTTATCGACTCAGTATCGTGCACGGAAATCCCATTATTTTTGCGAGCTTTGCTGATACTTTACCATTCCATATTACCAACGACAGCTCTTTCACCGATTGAGCCCTCAGCTATGAGCCGAAAAGATAAACTAATGCGTGTGAGAATTACTCACGAAATAGATGGAATTGCGTGAAAGAGAATCTGAATTGATTCAGAGAGTTAAAAACAGTAATTCATGTTTGATTATTTTGATTGCACTTCTAAGAATATGAAAATGATTTGGATTTAAATCCGCGATTTCTGTTTTTATAATTGTTCTTCCTTTATTCGTGAGTTCAATGGTGCTTAATTTTTTACCTTTTCGCCAGCATTAAAAAAAGAAACTGTTGTCTCTATCTCAAATTTTTACATTATTAAAAATTAAATATTTGTATCTATCTGATATTTTTGTGTACATTGGAAAGTTTATATTATGTTATAAAAAATCAACGTCATCTTACAAGTGACATTGATTTGAATGTCTTTTAATAATTTTTGTATCAATGATGATATAATTTAATAGAAAACCACTTTTCATTTGGGGAAAAGGGAATTATAACATTTAATGCAAACATGCTATTTTGGATAAAGAATGGCTGACTTTTTACGTAATAAAATTTGTACATTAAAATACATTTTGAAGTAGTTCTCAATATCAGTCAGCCAATGTAGTTTTTATTATGGTAGCTCTGGCGTTTTATTTGAAAAAGTTTTTTTTTACTTATTATAAGTAAATATATATATTGAAATGTAATAAAAGGAAGAAAATATTGAATTTTTAAATGCCAAGTTCAATTGATTAATGTTGGTTATTTTTTGTATAACGCTGATCAAAACAAACAAAAATGCTAATTAACAAGAAAACATTTGATATAAAAAATTTATTCAAGTTTTCATACTTCACATCTTTAAAATCTTAGTGTGTTTCAGAAAATGCAGTTTCCATAATTTGCAGTCTAGATTGAGGCTGAACTAGTATCTGAATCGTTTAAGTAAGTTTTTAAAGTGAATCAAGATTTATTAAACAATAAACAAATATAAATAGTCTTTTGTAAATATGAATTTTTAAATATGTTATTGTTATATGTGAATAAAACTCTTTCGCCATCATTAAACGAAAAAAATTAATTTTAAATATTAGATCTAACTATAATGCTTTGGAAATTATTTTACTGTCTATATTATAGAAAAAGCTCTTCTATGTATTTAGAAATATTTTTTGCCCCTTTGATTTTATAATTACCGAGCAGGAAAGCCATTCCTTCTAAATAATTTGTTGCGTTCTTCTAAATATTTGTTGACAAATTCTTCATTATATATGCTTTTTTGGGTTTTTGTGTTCATTTGTTGTGTTCTTTATATATATATGATATGGAAAATTTTTAACCAACTAGAACCCAAAGTTTCAAAGAAAGCAATACCTTTATTTATTTCTTAATGAAGGGAGCAAATCAGTAATCAATGGGTGTTTCATACTTATAAATTATTGTTTTCAGTTGTATGAATGCAATATAAAAGAGCAGCACTAGCTTATGAACAACCAGCAGTATTTGTTGGTTACAACTTTCATAAAAGTGAATGTATTATTTTAAAATAGTTTTGCAGTTAAAAATTTTTATAATTACGTCATTATTATAAAGCATACTCATAAAAAATCACATGTATTTTTGTTTTTCTTAAATTTATTTTAGGATAGTTAAGTTTTTTATAAATAAGTTTATGCGTTTAAATAAGTCACTCTCCTTTTAATAGTTGTCTCACATATTTAAAATCACTGCATTAGTGTATTTTAATGAATTCGGTATATTATACAGGGTAAATTTTTTTCTAAAATGTTTCCAAAAAATATTATTATCGTGGAATTATTTTAAAATCTTTTCTAAAATGTAATATTAAAATAAAAACATTTGCTTATAATTATTTCAGTCCTTTTTTTATCTATTACTTAATATTATATCTAGAGTGGTACATTTTGGTTACTGTTACAAATGCCCATAAATATATTGATGAAATTTTAATTAGCCTAGTATTAGAATATTTATAACGTGCTATTAATATGTTTGTTTGGGTAGTTTTACTACCGTAACATTTTTATAAAAATGATTAAAAACAAAAATTAAAAAAATCTTGGTTCATTTTAAAAACTTCAATGATTCAAATATTGGTTCAGCCTCAATCTATATTGCAAATTATGGAAATTGGATTTTCTGAAACATACTGAGTAGGCTTTAAAAATTTGAAGTATGAAAACTTAAACAATTTTTTATTTCAACGGTTTACTTGCCAATTAGCATTTTTAAAATTTGGCAATTAAATCTGTTCTTCTTTTATTTTCAATTTTTCAGAAAAAAACATTTCTAAAAAGTACGGCTTGGAAGTAAGTTTGTAATATACAAAAACAAATTATTTTTGCTACTTAAAAGGGTTTCAAAACATTCATTGCTAGATTTAAAATATGGTTTTTCGTCTTACATCCTTTTAACAGGAAAATTATGTTCATTCAAATTTAAATGAGTAGGTGGCAAATAAGAATTTAAAATGAAGTGCATAATTTTTCTCAAAACGCTTAATGACAATGACATAAAAGATTTAATTTTCCAAAAGAAAATGTTATGCATCTAATTAGAAGCACTTCATTTTGTACATGAATAAATATATAAAAAACTTGCTTTTGCCACAGTTTTCGTCATATTTATTAGCATAATGAATTCTAACACTATTATCGTTGATTACTAAATGCTGCATAGTTAATTTTATTTGGTATCAATAATATCAATTGTTATTCCACCCAGTCTTTTTCCTTTCATGTATCAATAATTTTTGGCAATATTCTGAAATGAATATTATTTATCAAAGCTCTTTTTTTCAATAAAAAATTTTTAAGGTGAGCTTAATTAACTGGATGTATACAAATAGGTTACAAATAACAACGGGTAGAATTTCTCAGTAAATAAATAACACTTATGTATAATAATTCTCTGTTTCATTTGTTATAATGTTTCTACTGTGGCAAGCGAGTAAATCTGATAAATTAAAATGACGTTAAAAATAAATGATTTGCATTATAGTTAATAACTATTCCGTGCCTAATGGTAATTAAAGTGATGTTTAATTGTTCTAAATATCATTATGGATATATGTAACTCTTATAATCGAAAACTATTAATTATGAAAGGAGAAAAAATCTGAAAACTAAATATGAAATTCATAAACTCTTGTTTTTTGTTAAATACAGTTAGATAAATGGTAGCAAATTTCTTATTTTAAGGTAGGCAGTTTGTAAAGCTTCATAATAAATAAATATAAATAGTCTTTTGAAAATATGAAGTTCTAAATTTTTATTATTATATATAAATAAAATTCTTTCGTCATAATTAAAAGAAATAAATATAGTTTTAAATATTGAAGCTGATTATAATTCTTTTAAAATGCTCTTACTGTGCTAGAACCTTTTTGTGTTTTTTAAACGCATGTAGTAAGAAACGCTGAACATTTTTACTTAAATAAAATTTTTACAATTTAAGTGCAACTTAGATCGAAAATATAATACTTAAATAGATTTTTTTAGGTTAATAATCATTGAAATTCATTCGTAAAATAAAAGTGTAAGTCAAATTTTGTATACATTATGTTACTGTATAATATAACGTTGTTGTAATATAACGTTACTTGATAATATTACGCTATTGTAATATAACCTTACTTGATAATATAACTTTACTTGATAATATAACGTTATTTTGATAATATAATGTTTTTGTCTGAAAATATCTAATTTCTGTATAAAAAAATTTAATTAAATCTTTCTGTACATTTCCGTATGAAAAATGTAACGAATATTGCAGTGAATATTTCAATTTGATTATTTTCGTTTAATCAAAATTTGAATTATGTACATAATCTTTTAAAAATAAATAAATAATATATTATGCGTCAGTATATCATATTAGAACTGCATAATCAAGCTGAAGTTCGAAAAGACTTTCCCTATGTTGTATATTATTATTATGTGTGAAATTAATAATAATTTTCTAAAATAAGGAAGTTTTGTGAATTTTAATGTGATAGTAATTGCTTACAAAACTTGTTATAATCAAATTATTTTAATAAATATTTGTCTTTATGCAAATAAATTATATAAATATATGTATTTATGGATGCATCGCAAGAATTGCACGCAGCTGAAATGCTATTTCAGGCAGTTATGCTCAGAAATGTGATTTCAGAACACAACTTCTTATAGGCATTGTTGTTCTGTTCATAAGCATTTTGTTGAAACAGATTGTGTTCAGGAGTTAAATTATTTTAATTATTAACATAAAATCAAACTATCAAATTAAAAACACTGGAAAATCTAAGAAATTATTCATTCTTTATTAAAATTTTTAATATTTTAAAACATATATTTAAATTTTATCTTTGAGTAATTGCATAGGAGTTAAAAGAACTTGAGAAATATTTGTTTTTACATTTATTTTCGTTATACTTGTTTTACATTTATTTGTTTAATAATTCTTATACATTACAGAATCGAAAGTAAAATACAAAAATTATGTATGATTATTTTTAACGAATAATATTAATGTTTAATTTTAATACTGCTTTTTTTCAAATAGAGTATGTGAAAATGCTATTTTTATTCCATATTACTTATGATTCCCATTACTATAGCAAAAACTATATAAATGTGTATTTCTCTTAAAATTATTTCATCTCTATCCTCAATATAAAATTAAATTTAGTTATTTCTTATTAATAAATTCACTAAGAACTACTGAAATTTTGCTCTTTGTCGGTAAAACCTGAAAAAATTTATATTATTAATATTATAAGACTATAACTTTAGATTGTGCTGAATACAATTGAAATAGATGGTGCTAATTCGTGAATAAAATGATATATTATTTAGATTATTCTAAACAGCGGATTGACTTAAATGGATTTTTGTTCAGCTTATTAATAAAACATTTCTTACTATAATGTTGAGACTTTTTATCTTTTAATATTTTCAATCATTTCATTAATAATGAATAAAAATATTTGATTAAAAATTTAACATTACTCTAAGATATGCTTTGAGAAATTAAAATTGCTTTTAATTATGTTCAGAATTGTTTGATTTTAAAGTTCTAAAGTCTTTTTAATTTTTAGAATTACTGGTTAGATTCAAGTATTTTAATTAGTATATAGTTAGTTTAATGAAAATTAATGTTATTGAATTCACTCTTTCTGTGTTTAGGAAATGTAATTTAACAAATTATGTTTAAATTATATTTTTTACCTATATATTTCATAAAATATTTAAAATGCATTAGTAGGCATATTATTTCGATTTTAGAAACAATTGCGTTAACACAGTTTTGAATTCTTTGCTACCAATTTATTATGATGTAGTTATTTTTCTATCAATTATCCATTTTAAGTTATATTCTTAATTTTTTATATGTATTTTGTTTCTTTTTTTAATTTTTAGTACATGACAATTTTTTGCAATGTTTCCAGAAATATTTACTCTCGGAAATATGTTGAGATTTGTTTAAAAGTAATTTAAAATATACAATTTAATGAACTGAATTATTATTCTGAAGATAAACAGTGATTTTAAATGCATAAAAATCCATATTTTATTAAAATTACTTTTATTGTATGTAAACTTTTTTTATTCACTTCTAATATTTAAAATAAATAATTTTTTTGTAGAAGTATTTTATTTTTTTCTTAAGATTTAAAACCGAGAAATTCATTGTCTGAAAAATCAACTAAGAGTTTTCCATCGAAAAGCTATTTCGTTTATTAGTTTATACAAAAAGGATTTTTTCAATTGTAAAAATTTATAAGAATACAAGCTTAGGCACATTGAAATATTAAAATACTTTAATAACTTCCTAAAATACCTTTCCATTTTCTTTTCCATGAATGTATTATGATTGAAAATTTTTCTGTCGCATTCTTATTATTCATAAAAAAAACAATGTGTGAAAATATTAAATAATGACAACTTAAGCTTTATAAATTACTCTATAAAGTTTCTGAAAATTTTAATAAAATCCATAAAGTCATAATAAATAGAAATCCATAAAGTCATAATAAATAGAAATCCATAAAGTCATAATAAATAGAAATCTATAAAGCTCTTTCTGATTATTTGGGAAAATGCAACTTATAGATAATATAAATAATCTTTACTTTGGAAGAATTCAAAGGCCATATCTTGAATTGTTCCTAACAGATATAATATCAAATATTATATCCATCGTAGTACTTATTCGTTGGCAAAACAATTCCACACACACACACACACACACAAAATTTCATGGATTTATAAATATATACCACTAATACAAATGTAGTGTATTGTTTTGTACTTTTAATATTTTTATTTAATCCATTTAAAATTGTGGTCAGGAAAAGTATATTCTGTGGTCAGGAAAGTATATTTACTTGAAATGAATTCACTTTAAAGGTTAAATTAATCTTTCTAAAAATGAATTTTTACTTTTAATAAAATTTCGCATTGACTCTTTGCTGTTTATCTGTTTATTAAGGAAATAGCACTAATACAGTAAGTAAACTGCATTGAATGAATATAATACATAATTTAATTAGATATTATATTTTTAAAAATTTATTTTAAGTTCATATAACTGATCTTTTAAATAATTAAATTTATGTAATGATTCATTCCAAGCTGTAGTTCGTAATTAAAAAATACGTAAGAAATATACAAGTTATTATTTGAAAATATAAAATAATTGCATGTTGCTAAATTTAGGCTACAAATTAAAATACGATTTAAAGAACTAAAATAATACACTGGTTGAAATAAAATCACGACATTAAACTGAAATTAATTTAAAGAGTTGAAATTTAGGCAATCATTAGTCTAAGTAACATATTTATTTCATTAATGTTTCAAGGTCAGTTAATAAAGAAAGCGCTTTGAAGTGCTGTTTTAAACGTGAAATTCTGTTACATTAATAGCCACTGTAGTCTTCATGATTTCGAATGAAAGCATGCAAAACGAGCATGCGTTATACCTGACAGGTGCCGCATGTCATTTTGTTGGATAGAGTCCCATGCCTATTCAACTTTGAAAGTCAAATCAGCAACGATCCATACTGGTTGGGGATGGCGCTGCATTCTTTATCCAATAATATTCCCTACAAGCTCGATGGGAAAAGATCCAGTGATCTCACCAGCCAAGACAACATGTCGACGTTATGTAGATCACATTGGTGACAGCAGTGGTATGAGGGCGAGTATTATCCTGTTAAAAAAAACTCCCCCTTGGAATATTATATAAAAAATGAAAAGGCTCTCATCTGAGAATATAACAGGATCTCCACTTCGCCCTCCAATAAGCTCTATATTGTCACTACTAAAAGTTGCCGAAGGTGGTATTTGATTTGGAGTTTGTATTGATGAATGCTAAAGGACATATGGGTCAGAGCTGTTCATCAAGTTCTCAATAGAGGACTCTGTGGCCGGATCCCGGTTTTCTTAAAGAGTACCTTGCATGGCCAGTGTTGGCAACATTCAGGCACAGTGGATACATCTATGGCAAATCTTTCTGCAAAATCGGAAAAGAAAATTCATCTTCTCTTAGCCCTATTACACAGTTTCGTTCAAACTCAGTAAGCTGCTGATACTGCCTTTTTCGTCTCCTTCAAAGCTTTCTTGACAGAAATCTAGCTTACAACACCGAAGCTGATCATGAAATTTACACATAGCGTATTTGAAGCAAACGTGATTTTCATGTTTAATGACGTTACTAGCGTCACTCTATTCGTCTAGTACAAAATTTGAATAGCCGTTATCTTTCAGATGTGAAAACATGCAACCCAAATTTCGTTTATCTAGCACAACTTTTTATGTGGGATTTTGTTTTCTACCAGTGTATATTAAATGAATAAATTCAAAAATTCAAAATAGAAAAATGTTGATATTATTTTTTGTTCAAAAGTTGTATAGTTCTAGCAATCTTTAGAAAAGTCATAAATACTTGACTGGTTTCATTGTGTTATATGTGCAGAAATTGAATATATTTGTCTGAATATAAAGAGTACATGTATCAAATAGAATTTCATACAATCCATTTTAAAAACATTGAACTTTCTGTTTCTAATATTTTAAATTATGATAAACATAACATATAAAAAGAATATGTATAAAAGTATGAAAACAATGGTGTGAAATTTGAGTATAAGTTGTAATAATAATAATAATGATATAATATAAGTTGGTGTAAATCATAATTAAGGAAAAAATCCTTTATATTAAAAAATTCATTCAATTCTAGATGATTACTATTCGTTAGTGGGTAACCAGTATCTTTAAAAACTATTTTCTACTGTCTGAGAAATGTTGAGTACTAGATAAAAATGTGTCTATTACATTTCTCCATTTTTTAAGGAGAAAAATGAATTTAAAAATAAATATTTTATTTAAAGTATTACTGATTAAAATAATAATTTGCATATTTTATTTTGTTTAAAATATGCCAAAGAATATACAATTTGTTTTAATAAAATTTATGTAATTTTTCTTTATCAATAAAATAAATATAACATTAGTACTGCCTACATAATCAATAGTCGATTTCGTAAATAGTTTTTAATATCAAAATGCAAGTCAGTCTTCCAACATTAGAAGTATGGTATCACAAGAAAATTTTAACAATAAAATAAATCTTTTTCATTTAAGACCAGAGACATAACTATATATTTCTGTCTTGGTATAATTTAAGCTTTTTGAGTAAAATATAAATGTCCACTATACCTGAACTAGAAAGATGAAATAAATCACAGGAATTCTGCTCATAGAACTAAAGAGATTAGATTTCTTGGGGCAATCTTCTATTCCCAATTTCGTCACATTTGTGTCGAAATACACAACTGGGGTGAACTAATTTTCATCCTAATTACTTTCTGCTAGTTCTTGAGAAACAACTCAAAATTAATAATATTGTCAAATTATTCTACGCTCGTAATTTAAGCGAATTAGGTCTACATAAATAGTGTCTCCAGTCTACGATTCTTAATAATTTCAAGTTTCCAGACTAGAAATAGCACTTCTTGCTTCTCGAGAAAAACTGATTTATCTCGATTACCCTTGTTCTACACAAATGAACTTGCCTATTATCTGCCTTAATTAGATGGTTTACAGTAAATTACTTCGCACTTAGCCATACTTTCTGTTGTTAGAAAATAGGGAGATTATTATTAAAAGTATAGAAATGCTTGTGCAGCGCTTGTTATGCATACATTTAATTTCAAAAATACTTTAATCATTCACTTTATGGTAGAAAATTTTAGACTGTAATAGAAAACTTTTTATATTGATTGTTTAAAATGTGATTTTTACAAATTTTATAGGGTTCTTTTATTGAAAAGTTTTATTGAAGTAAGTTGCTTGTTTACATTCCTTACATTATATTATCTAACATACTTAGTGTTACCAATTTTTTTCTGCTTAATTATTCAAAAATATTTTAAATACATCAAATTGGTAATAAATTATTTTTATCGGTTAATTTGAATACAATTAGAGTAATTTGCATAATATTTTATTTTCATTAAAACATCAATATAATTGAGAAGTTTGTCCAATAAATAGCGTAAAAATCAAATTGTTTGTTACTGTTAATCTTTTTTAAGCTATCATTAATGCACCGTTTATGATATGTTATGTTACGTTTAATAATTATAAAAACATTTGTTATCAAGCGTATCAAACGTAGAAGAAAACATACTGATTTAAAATAATGATTAAATTAAAAGTTTATTCAAGGTATACCACTTTCCACTTTTCAACATCCTAAAAACTTGCAATTATTTAATATTAATTAAAAATAAACGATCCTGTTTTTATATGATGGAGTTGAATGACAATTTTGCATTTTCAAATCATTTATTTTTTTCAAAAAATGAAACATTTAGTCTAATATGACAAAAAGCAACAAATGCAAATCCACAAAAGTTTTCTTGTGCTTTCTTATATATTTCGATTCTTTGTAATGTTTGTCCTATGAATGATGAATTATATTTATGAAAGTATCATAACATGATATCAATAAATTATTAAAATTATATGAAAAGGTTTTCCAACGTCTTATTGTCTGTGTAAATCAATGTCGATAAAATCCATATATAATTTTTGTAAGAAGTTGTATCATTGTACAATTGGTGTATGAGTTGACATTTTTCTTGGATGAAAAGTAGTTTACGAAGATTCTTTTTAATGATCATTCTTTAAGATTCTTATCTATCTGACCAGACCAAATTCTACTATCTTTACTGAATAACTTGTATGCATATTTAATCCATATGAAATATATCTACATACACTTTGCATTATTTATGCTGAAATTTTAAATTTACTTTTTTCCTTGGATTTAGAATAAACTAAGCCATTTTGTATTTTTAGCCTATGTTCGTTGATACTTAGAATATCTATGCAATTTGAATTTTTATGCAATTCATATTCGTGAAAAGGTTGGTCAATAGACGTTATATCATCTCATTTCTAGAAATATTCGCCCTTTCATATTCCAAACATATTTGAGTTTTGGGAATAAACTTCTCAATATTACTGTTAAATATAGTTTTTGAATTATTTGAAAGAAAAGTATTGTGAAAAAAATTATCTCAAAAGATTTCAAGATTTATGTTTGTATTTCATATATAAGTGAAATCTATAACTACAATGAAATCTGTAACAACAAATTTGATTTAAAACAACTTATTTTCGTATATTCTGCTTACGCATCTGATGTTACTCACTTTTACTGTTGCTGATTTCTTTAATTAATCAAAAAAAAAAAATTTCTAATAATATCTAAGTATTCTTCTTAAAAAATATTGCAATCAGTAGAAATTTTTTCATCTTTCATTATTTGAAAGTCATTTCGAAATCTGAATTATATTTAATTGCAATCTTTTCATATTTAACTTAAAGAATAAATGCAATTTCAAAACTTTTAATATTCTAAAGTATCATATTTTTCGTAGTAATTAACGAAATATTCTACAGGGAAAGGTCTCTTTTGATTAGTAAGAAAAGAATTCAATCATTTTCCATTCTTGAAAATTACTCAACATTAATTTACGAAATTTCTAATCAAGCAAATGTATTTTTAGCTGGAAATAATTATCAAAATCATCTAATGAATTATAATAAATGTAATGCTCTGAAAATGTGAACGTTAGAGATTTTAATGTAAGTAGAGATTAAATTTCAAGCTCATTTTACAATCCTTTCAAATTTTCTTGTATATTAATTTTATTTTAATTCCACAAATTGGTTATATGATACTTTACCCATATGCGTTAAACAGTTTCAAGCTCTCAAACTGATACAAATTTAAGTTATTTTTATTTTCACACAGAAATAAAAATATTATCTAAAATTTTTTATAATAGAAAGATATGAAATTTTGATACCTTGTTATGTTTTTAAAACATTACAAGAAAACATTACTTATTTGAAGAAGTAACTAATTTTTTAAAAATTTATCTTTAATAAATTCTTGAATGATATCAATTTTAATTAGAAATATGATTGGTTCACAATAATATGAGTTATTCTGTCATTTGTTGAAAAAGGACTTTCAATACAATAAGTAATGAAAAAAGGTCAACAATTTTTGTTGTTGTTATATTTTATGTGCTTCAAAATTTTTTAAATTTATTCTTTTTTTGATATTTTAATTTATTTGGTCTGTAATCTGTTAATAAACTACGATTTTAAAAGAAATTTTACTCAAGATAAGTATGATAGTAAATTACTGTTTTAGCAAAGGAGTGATGAATATCAACTAGCGCGTTATTATAATATGTAGCTGAATGTTTTAGCTATATGAGATGCATTTGAGTTTTCTTTAGTTTAGGATTTTATTCCCTTTTTATGCATCATTTTATTTTTTGAAGTTCATTTTATGAGAACATATCTTTATTTTTAAGCTATAAAACTATACATTTCAAAAATCAGCCTGTATTGTGGTGTATATTTTCTAAAGCTTAGATTTTATTTAATATAGGTAAAAAGAATAATTCTTAATTATTATTTGTGAAAGAATTAGTATTGATATAAGTTTATTACAGAAATGTATGCCAAAGTAGGCAGTCATTGTACTATCGATTTATACATGCATTATGAGTAATTTCAAATAAATTCGCAACAATAATAGCTGCTTTAGCAATTGGCCTGGATTTAGTAAAAAATTCTTGATTTTTTTTTTTTTATTTAAAAAAAAAGGATTAAACATTTGATAATCTAGAGCTATACAACTTTATATGTTCTAAAAGTACTAGAAGTACAGTTTATGTGGAACAATTTCGTTACATACTATTGTACCCTATTATTTCTATTCAATTTGTAGAATTTATGAATGCGAATTAGTTTTGCCAAATATTTATAAGGAAATATTAAAATATGAATTGCTGAAATAAAATTTTTTTCTATTTCTATCATCATCATAGAATCATATCCCTTGTATAAAACAACAGCAGCTAGTATATACAAAATTTACTACTGCTAGTATATACAGCAGTTAGTATGTTCAAAATGATTTCATTCATTTTTAATAAAAATGAATGAATATACTAACTAAAATTTACAGCAAAAATAATTTCGGTTGCAGATGTAATTCGTGAAAAATTTTCTGTTTCTTCTAGATATAATTTTTGCTTTAATCATTTATGTAATTTATCTAAAGATTCATATCTAGTAATGTTTTTAAAAAGTTTGAAAACCTCTTCAATTTTTTTACAGTTAAAATTTTTAAAAATATTATTTCTGAAATAAATGTAACTTCATAAATTTATCAACTTTAATTTCTTATTTTTTAAAGTTATTTCTAATTTACGCTGTTTTTACTCTGTAATATGTTATATTCATTTTACATTAAATTTTAAAATACTGATAATTCATTAAATTTGAATTTTTTTTAAAAAATAAATCTAATAAGTGTGTTTATTTTAAAGTGATTAAAAATTTTACAAATTAAAGATTAATTTACGTTTAAAGATTAAATTTAAATTTCAGTTTATTAGAACTACATATTTTGCTATTTATATAAAATGCCCAAAAAAAAAAAAAAGCCTACCTGTAGTCTTTTTAAAAATGCTCTTAAGCTAAAAAAATAATATGCCAAAAGAAAAATATCTGTGCAGTGAAATTTTTTATTGTTGCAGCATCGTTGAGTTTTGGATATAGTTTCTTATTTAAATTAATTGGTATATTTGAGTTTTTAAACCACGAACGACGATTTTTCCACAAATATAAATTAATTATTATCGTAAAACAAACTTTATGTCGAAAATATTGAATTAAACACAAACTTAAATATTTACAAACTTGAAATTACTAATCACTAATATTTAATTAGTAAGTATTTATTTAATTGATCTTAAGTCTAAAATATTTAAAAATAATTTTTTTGGAGTTTTATAGTAATGTATTTTGTGGAACTTGGTTTGCTTTTTTTTTTTTTTTTATTTGGCTATTGTAAAATCACAAATAAAAAGAAAATAAATCTTAATAAACTGTAGAAATCTTTCTAATTATATATCTCATGCAGAAATAATTCTTACATAAACAGGAAACAGATTTCATTTATGACTGATGACATTTAAGTACTAACTTATTTTTTAAGGAAGAAATTAAATATTTAAGTTTAAATATAGCTATTTAATTTCAAGTAATATTTTGAATGTTTTAATTTTGAGTTCAAAAACACTTTTCATTCATATATTGAAATATCAGAGCTGCTAAAATATATAATAAGAAGAAAGGTCGAGAATAAATGACTAAATTTTCCCTTGCTAAGAGAAGGGAGAAAGCAAAAAAAAAAATCGAGCACTACGGATACTTTATTCAAAATTCTCTTGCCTACAAAAAAAAAAAGGGAAAATTTCTATTTTATTAAATATATATGATAAAATTCTTTTTATATAAAATATTCTGATTTTTTAAAGCAATTTAGGATTTTTACTTTGTTGAAGATGAAGGAAATGCAAAATGCAAGTTGCACTAATTTGAGTTCACATTTATCTTCTTCGAAATAAAAATCGAAATTAATTTGAAAATATGATAAATATTTAAAATACCGTCGATTTTTTAAATTTAAATACATATATTCTTGTCTGGGAAAGTTTCGGGGAAGTTTGACTAAATTACAGTTTTCACAATAAACTAGATACAGCTCATATTCTTCTGAATAGAAAATGTCGTTAATGTTGAACGAAGAATGGCTCCTTAAGTGCAATTGCGTCAATCTATTCCATTGAAGTTACTTAGAACTATTCATTTACGGCTTTCATCGTGAATCTCTAGAAATCATACGGTTAAGTAGATAAAAGCATTGGGTCGTTCAATTTGCCCTTTCCTGGGAGTTTTCGAGGAGGGCTCTAACTCCGTAAAGAATAGGCATCATAGACTCCAGGAACATGTTATGGTAGAAACCTTACTAAATCTTATTCAGGGTTCTTTAAGATCTATTCTGACTTCCCTTTGAAGCAGAACGAGATAATATGCCGAAATATTATAAGCTTATTTATGAAGACAATTAGAAAACATATCTGATCATAGTGCAACTTCTAATATATAGACAGTTGCTGTTCAGTGTGACTTTATATATACCTCGCTTTAAATCATTAAAAGTGTTTAAAATTTTTTTTTTTTAGTTTCGGTAAATATTCAGAGTAAAAGAATAGTATGTAAAATTTACAAGAATCTGGGATTTAAAAAAAACAGGATTGTGCCAGCTGCGTCAGTTATTTTTTACAGTCAAATTATTCGAAATTTTTGTCTTTATCTGGAAATGAGTTCTAGCAAATACAATATTTTCAACAATATGAAGTTAAATTTTTCAGATCTAAAATCTACGTTGGTGTTACAAACAAATTATAATTTTAAGAATGTGATTCTTTTATGAAAATACATTTAACTTATTTTCTTAGATTCCACTTCAAATTAATAAGTTTTCAAAGTGTACAACCTTTTTGAAAAAAAAAAATTATAATAAACTTTTATATAATTTTTTTTTATATAAAACAGCTATATTGTTCATTTAAATTTCTTTTAACTCTACATAACACCGATTTTTATTAAATTAAACTTCAAAATTAAAATAAACAAAATTCTTTAAAAAAATACATAATAATTTTATTTATTATTTTGCTCTATTAAAACACAAAATTTAATTTTTAAAAATTGATAATACAGACAATTAACAAAATACATGTAACCCATAATCTTCAAATAAGTACTCTTTTCACCAACTCAACTGCCACCAGTTTATAAACAACAACAAAAAGATTTTTTCTTTTACTATACACCATCAGAAATCGTTTGTAGAATATTTACTATATTTTTCTTTTTCGTGTGCGTGTGACACGCGATTACGTTACGTATCAATTCTTTCTTTTTTGTGTTGGCGGACATAAAAAAAAAAAAGGAAGTCCTACCATTGAAGAAAAAAATTACAAACTGACTTTTTCCAGTAAGTTGACTTTTCCCAGAGTCTAATGTATTTATTTATTGTTATTATTGAAATCCAGATAAAAGAACTTACTGTTTGAAGGGGAAGCGTCCAGTTGCCGGATCCCGCCGAAGAAGCAGAGGAGAATCGCAATGCAGGATAGGATCATCTCGTCCGGCACTTCTCGTTCCGGAGTTTCGACTCTGGAGTCCGGGTGGTTGGCGGCCTTTGTTATACTAAACCTCGCGCACGCGTACCTGCAAGCTACCCGTCGCCGGTAAGTTTTACGAAACAAAGTTTTCGGCCACTTGGACAAGGGCGCTCGGGAACTAGGGCTTATTCGACACTGACCAAGTTCAAATAATAATCTTTAGTTTGACAAATATCTTTCGGTGGCTGAAATAAAAAAAATGAAATAAAGTAGATTAATCTTTTATAGTGTACCTTCAGAAAACACATGATTATACTGTACCTTTACACACACGTATCTATTAAAATGTGTATAAAACTAGGGTAAAAGGGCTTATTCGACACTGACCAAGTTCAAATAATAATCTTCAGTTTGTAAAATATCTTTCGGTGACTGAAGTAAAAAATAAAAGGAAGTAGATTACTCTTTTATAGTGTACCTTCAAAACTTTTTTACACACATATATATTAACAAGTAATATAAAAAAATGTTAAAGTCAATTCCTACTTAGGTCAACAAAGAAAAATTTTATTTTAGCTACTTTTTATTAAATAATTACAATTAATATAAATATGTATATACATATGACAGAATCACGCTATTAAGTGGCAAAAAAAGAAAACGAATTTCCTTGCAATTTTCCATTTTCCTTTCTATATATGATATTGGACTAATATTTTTGTTTGTTTGTTGTTAAATTATTGATTTTCGCAACACTTGAACTAGCATTTTTTCACCTTCACAGGAAAAATACATCATCGCATTTTTATCGATTGAGCTACTGCCTGTTGAATTCAACTTTCATTACAAACTGCTAAAACTCTATTTAAAGTATTAAAAATTATTAATGAATTAATATTTCAAAAAACTGTATTAACATCACGTGTCATCCACTGCAAGTTCAAAAAAAATGTATTTGAGCTTGAGTGGATGAATAAAAAGTATTTTATTAACGATTGAAAATTTGAACAAGATATATATAGGGAGAGTGTGAACTAATAGTAGGAATTGAAAAAGTGTATAAAACTAGGGTAAAAGGGTTTATTCGAGACTGGTCAAGCTCAAATAATAATCTTTAGTTTGAAAAATACCTTTCGGTGGCTGAAATAAGAAAATAAAAATAAAGTAGATTAATTTTTTATAGTGTACCTTGAGAAAACTTTACACACATATATACTAAAAAGTGTATAAGAATAATGAAAAATCAGGAATTTAACTTTAAAGTGAAATATAGTAAGTTTAGGTATGTAATGGTCATTAAATTTAGTTTTCCAAATTGTTTCTGTCAGAGGCATAAAAGGAAGTAGATTAATCTTTTACATTTTACCTTCAGAAAACTTTACACACATATATATTAAAAAGTGTACAAAAATAATGAATTTAACTGTAAAGTGAAATAATCTTGGTATGAATAGTCATTAAATCTAGCTTTCCAAATTGTTTCTTTCAGAGGCTGTTGCGGGTAATGAGAAATTATAAACTTGCATCATTGAAAGTACATTTTTAAAGGTATTAGAAAATAGCAAAAATTCATTTCATGTAGCGAGATGACCAAGAGAGATTGACGAGTTCAAATAATAATCTTCAATTTGAAAAACATCTTTCGGTGGCTGAAAAAAAAAATAAAGTAGATTAATCTTTTATAGTGTACCTTCAGAAAACTTTGCACACATATATATTAAAAAATGTATAAAACTAGGGTAAAAGGGTTTATGTGAGACTGACCGAGTTCAAATGATAATCTTTAGTTTGAAAAATATCTTTCGGAGGTTGAAATAAAAAAATTAAATAAAGTAGATTAATCTTTTATGGTGTACCTTCAGAAAACTTTACACACATATATATTTAAAAGTGTATAAAACTAGGGTAAAAGGGTTTATTCGAGACTGACAAAGTTCACATAATAATCTTTAGTTTGAAAAATATCTTTCGGTGACTGAAATAAAAAATAAAAAAAGTAGATTAATCTTTTATAGTGTACCTTCAGAAAACTTCACACACATATATATTAAAAGTGTATAAAACTAGGGTAAAAGAGTTTATGTGAGACGACCGAGTTCAAATGATAATCTTTAGTTTGAAGAATATCTTTGGGTGGCTGAAATAAAAAAAAAAAAATAATGTAGTTAAGTTTTTATATTGTACCTTCAGAAACCTTTACACACATATATATATTAAAAAGTGTATGGAACTAGGATAAAAGGGTTTATTCGAGACTGACCAAATTCAAATAATAATCTGTAGTTTGAAAAATATCTTTCGGTGACTGAAATAAAAAAATTAAATAAAGTAGATTAATCTTTTATATTGTACCTTCAGAAAACTTTACACACATATATATTAAAAAGTGTATAAAAATAATGAATTTAACTTTTAAAGGGAAATGAGCTTATGTATGTAAGGGTCACTCTAGTTTTCCAAATTGTTTCTTTCAGAGGCTGTTGCATCATTCATTTCATGTGGAAGGCTGAAGATATTTCAAGGTTTTTTTGTATCGAAAAATAAATAAATAAAAGGGTTACAAGAAATGTTTCTTAAATACACACTAAATAGAAATTTAAAAACGTAACCATAACCATACATTTTAAACCTTATCTGCTTTTTTCATCTGCGGTTGAAATTTTCTCTTAATTTCTTTACTTTCCTTTTTTTTTTCTCCTAATAGAATTTGTCAAGATAAAAATCGTCGAAATAGTCGAAATTTCAATAGTCAGTTTGGTAGGAATTTGTTTTTTAAAATAGCAGCATAGTGACTTTTTCGAATAAATGAATGGGACAGTTTTACTTCGATTTTTTTGATAAGTGTTTTCTACTTTATTGCCCCTAACAATACCTCCTAAGGAAACATAAGTTTACTGGTCAATTTTACACTATATTTATTCTTCTTCACATTACATTCTCCTCTGCATAAATACCCGGGGAGCACCTGATAAGCAGCTATAGAAATATAAATAAAAATCTGAAATTTTGTCTTTTATACATGGATATAAAAATTATAGAAGAAAAGTTAATGAATTAAAATGAGCAACAGACTGCAACAGACACTAACAAAATAGCAGTAGGATTATAATTGTTTTTCATTAGATTTTTCGAAAAAAATTAAAAATTTAATTCTATACGGCAATATACTTTAATTTTTTTTTTTATAAATTTTTTGTTAATTGTGATATTTTGATAATATTTAATTATTATTGTATAAAACAAATTCTCTCACCTACACATATTTCATAAATATATAATATTGCAATAGTCCACAAATGTTTTAAATTCATATTGAAAATTATTTTTAATTTCTTTATGAAAAATATTGCTTGTGACACTATGACATTATAAAAAAACACCAACTACTGTTATTATTTAATTTATATGTGTTATTTATCTGTTATCTATTAAATATTATTAAAATCAGATTACTGTTATCTATTTATCATCTATTTTTATCAAATGCTTCAATATCTACAAATAGCTAAATTTTTGGGTAATAATTATTTTTTTATGTTTTAACTCTTTTTTAACTGATGTAAAAAATTACACAACATTTTTAAATTGTAATTTATTTTCTTATATTTGTTGTTGTGGATATACCAGGCAACGTAAATTTTCTACAAATTAGAAATAAATTATTAAATTTTTCTTTTAAATTAAAATGCTTGTCACTCTAAAAGAAATATTAATTGAAGTATTAAAAATCAGTGATTTTAAAACTAAACATGTGTTCAATAACTAACTATTCACTCTTATCAATTATAGATTAAGATTTCATTATAATAATATGGCTAAATATCAATAATTCTCTCCCTTCTCATCAATAGTTCTGTGAGTAATTCTTAGTGTAATTTGAAAAGAAATGGTTATTAAAATAAACAAACTAGCTCCTAAATGACAATGTCTGAACAACATAACGCAGTTGGAGGTAAAAATGAAGATTCGAAGGCCATATTGTCAAAATATAATTGATTATTGTTCCCTACCGTGCATCTTATTTATACAATTCTATTCTCCAAAATGAATATTTTTAATGAGCTGTGCATTGAGTGAAGAAAAGAGAGAAACTGTTTTTTATTAATGGATTTATAATCATAAAACGAAAATATAATTACACAAATGCAGAGAAAATTGAAAATGTTATTACGTAAATTTTATTCATGATTCTTTTACTAAATCCTTTTAAACTAGGATCTTGTCTTTAAAATTATTCCTCATAGTCTTGAAATATTCTCGGAATAACTTCTATGTCCTCGGCTAATGTTAAAGAGCTACGAGAGACAACGGTTCCAATAGGGAGAGTGAAACTTTAATTAACCATAAACGGAGAATGGGCGAGTCAGAACGAGGGCCTGAGTTTTCATCTAATGTTATTAAGTATCATGGTCTGAGAGAATAACAGAGTATTATGAAATCTCCCTTTTGCATTTAACATTCGTTCTAAATAAAAACAGCGGGAGTTAAATTAACTATAGCATTACTCGACGAATGTAATGAATATAATGCCTTAAAAGATGTGACATTTCACATTCTGATGACATATTAAAATAATCTCTTTGTAATGCAAAATTGCTTCGAGACTCATTGTCTTTGATACAAAAATAGGAATCCGTGATAGAAACAAATCTATTTTTTAACTCGTAAAATGGGAAAAATCCTAGAGGGAAAAATGTTGTATAAATTTATGTATTATTCTCTCTGAGCCGAAATGAGTTTTATGTAGTGAGGAAATCCCATCGTCAGAAGCTCTTAATAAATAGAGAAAAGCGTTTAATGTAGCTTTTAATAATAATTTCTTAACAAGAAATTTTCTTTTAATCTTAAAATGATACGCGAAGCCTATGAGACATACTAAGATGCACAGATGGAATGGAAATAAGAAAAAAAAAAAAAAAGGCAACTTCAAAATACTACTCCTAAATAAAAGGAGCATTAGGATGTTCTCTCTGAAATGAAACAGCGACTAATACTTTTTATAATTCATGTGTAATTGTTTCCAGATATCTATAAGTAACTTCTTTGTGACTTAAAAGAAGTTGAGTGCATTTAGTTTATTTTTCTGTTTTGCATATTAAAATGAAAACGAAATATGAAGAACCGAAAATAGTACAAAGATTTTGTAGCGCTAGGAGAATATAAGCTAATATTAAGTAACATTTAAATTCAAATAATCTCTCGGATGTATTCAGAAACATTTTTCTTGTTTAGTTATAAATGAAACCAACATATTTTGTCAATTAAATTAAAAAACCTCAGATGTATTCAGTAACAAAAAAAAAAAAAACTGCAAGCTTTCATTTTCTTTATAAATGATATCCACATATTTGGTTAGTCATAACAAATAAATATTGATTTTTTTATAAAAAAATAAATTTAGTTTGAATATGATCTGAAAATGTACAGCATGAATATATATATAAACACTTTAGACATGCTGCATTTATTTTGATAGAATCATAATATTTTGCAGCAATAAAATTTTTTAATGTGATGTAAAAATATTACATATATGGAAATAACATTTGTGAGTCTTACATAAACTTAACTCAGTTGGAATTATTTATTACCAAACATTCTTTCACTTAGCTGATGCAGACATACAAAAACATTCAAGTATAACACAAAATTTGGTAGGAGAGCTTTCAACTATAATTTAAATTTTAAAGACACATCCTTTTTCAAAAAAAATATTACATGTAACATCAAGGATGAAAAGTTTTCTACATTACTTGACACAAATTCTGGTCATATTTTCACTGGTGACTTTAGAAATGTTGATGATTTGAATCTTAGAGATATTTTTTTTGTTAAAGTAACAAAATTCAGACCAACTTTCAAACTAAATTTTAAGGCTCTTTTTTACAAAATGTATTAAGAAATATAGACACATTCTGCCTGAAAACATCTGCCTCATTCTCCACTGACATTGATTTGTACATCTAGTGGAAGGGGAACTTCTATAAACAAATAAAAAAATTGCATTCTAAACCAATTAAAATCTTCCAAATCCATCATATTTCTATAATTGCACTTTTAATAAAGGAAATGAAAAATCTCCAAGAAAAATTTATTATTACAAAAATTGATAAAGCCTCTAATAAATATGCCTTCATCTACATTCAAGCTACATTATCTTAGTTTTCTAGACAAAGAACTCAACAATCCTACTACTCACAAATCTATTAAAACAATTCTTAATCTGGTCAGTAAAAAAATCAATACTTTTAACAAATTCTATAAAATCAGTAATCACTCCTTTAAATTTCTTATGTAACAATCTGTACAATATTTAACAAAATTCCAATATTTTATCACTTTATGATATGTGAATAAACCTGGTGATGTACTTTTTAATCTTCTTAATATCTTTCTTAATGTCATCATGCCAGATTCATACGCATGGATTATTACTGACAATAAACTTGTATTAAAATTTTTAAATGGCTCTTCACGCAATATCTGTTCTATAAATATTTTTAATTATAAGGATTTGTTTACCAGCCTCCAAAAGCCTCCAATATACCTTAAACTTACTTTACCACGACTATATTAATATTTTAAAAGTAAACTTCGATTGTTGGATAAAAACTTTGTGATCTCTGAATCTTTAATAATTTTATCTATAGTAATGAGAATCTTTACATCCAAACTTAAGGTACTCCCCAAGGAACTAAATATTCATTGATACTAGCTAATCTTTATTTACCCTACTTCGAAAGAAACTATTGTTTAATTCCCAAACAAGCTTTTAGGTATGTGTATGGCCTAATTGTTTTTTAATCGTACAAATTTTTAAAAGAAAAAAATATACATTATGACATCTATGCTATACAGCTTATTAAAAACTAATGCACATAAACTTTAAGCTGATTTTTCTTAATATCAACTTTTTACTATCAATTTTCAAAAAATTCTACTTCATTCACACTCTGGAAATCTAATAACAGTATCAAAATACATTGCAATATCATTATTAATCAACTGTTACAACACTTTTGAACAGAAGCTAAGAAAAAACATTAAATAATACTGTTTTAAAAAAATGATGCTCTATAAATATTTCTTCTCCAGAACTTTTAATCTCTAAACTCCAAATTCATTATTATTAAAAATATTTTTTGATAGTTTACAATTTACATAAATTATCCAAACAGTGGGAGTTTCTCTCTCATATTTCTTACAAGAAATAGTAAATAATTCTTGCTCCACCTCTCCATTTCCCACGTTGCTAATTAACAGCAACTCCCGCAGCTAGCAATATATCATTCCAGTCAGATAAAGCACATATAGTTTAAAGCGGGTAGTAGTTTTTTTAGTAATAAAACTACCCAGTCAGATAATTTATAGATCGTGGTGAGTCAACAAATCACTAGTTTAATGGCCATATTATTATAAGCAGTCACGAGGTTCTATTACGTGACTACTCTATTTGTGCTGTATAAAACAGGTCACACTGCCCATTCTTCAATTTTATACTAAAATTATACTATATTTTTATACAATACTATATTTTTTTCTAAATAGAAGGTTATTCAATCTGCTCCATGTTATTGGAATGCTTCATGGATAATTGGATGTAGTCATCTAGTGAGCAGAAATAACATCCTATGATTACCTATTCCGTGACAAAAATTTCTTCAGGATGTTATAATTTTTTTTTTTTTTTTGGGGGTCTTATAAGTATTTCTAATCTGTTTTTAATAATTTTTCCAATGTTTTAGATTCCCTGAACAATTTGTTTCATATCCTGTTTTTGTATATTTTGAATAAATGCTTGTGTTCATTTCTGATCTGCCAATGCAGTTCTCCCTTCAACTTTTTGATATTTGTATCTTACTAATTATTTTCAGTTTAGTTGCTGTAGATTATGTGCACTTCGGATCTTGAACAATTTCTTCCTTTTTTTTAAGCCATTTCAAGGCTTTGTATTTCGAATGCTATAATGGTTTTGTTATACAGTTTACTTATAGCAAATACAAGTAGCGGATTTTTTAGCAAAATGCATATTTTTCATGCGCAATACGCAATATTTTCAGCAATAAAATGTTTTAATGGAATGCAAAATATTGCATATATGACTATAACTTCTGTGAGTCTTATATAAACTTAATTCAGCAGGATTTATTTTAAAAACCAATGCTTGTGTAAGGCAAAAATTACATCTTAATGGCTGGAAGATTTAATGATGCCAATTTATTTAAAATTATTTTTGAATACAAAATTAAGCAATATTATATTTTGGATCTTTTTTTCAAATCAGATTAAATTAAGTTTTAAAAGATTTCTTAAAAAATAGGATTAAAGATCAAGTGGTTTTCTTTTTGTATTACCATACTCTTAAAAGAAGTAGAGAATTCATTGCCTTTTTCTATAGTATTAAATAAATACAGTTGGAAAGTAATATGGTTATAAAACCATTGCTAACTGTTTGAACTGTTTAAACTGAGTAAACTTTTAAACTTCAATGTTGTCTGAAAATCATTTCATTTATTTTCAGGAAAATTAACACAGATCCATCTTTTGTTGAAAGTTTCAAAACATTGATAATTTATTAATCAAAAATTGCCTTCAAGCCAGATAGAATAAGAGAAAGATTAAGAATTAATTCAAGTAATAGAAAGTTAGAATTGTGTTATTATTAAAAATTTAACAGGAGAAACGATCGACAGATAGCTGAAAATTTTTATTAAAACCTTCTAATTTTTTAACTATTTTATAAATGTGGTGATGAATTTTATAAAATTTTACAAAACGAATATTTAAATCTCACTTTATACTTCATAAAAGAATAAATGTTTATAATAAATAGTGTAACAAATAATATTGTAAAATATTGTAAAAGCTTTTCCTTATATATCGTTTTTTTAATTATATAATAAAGCAGCAGCTCTTGAAGTTATAATAGAATAAATATATTAGAATGTCTATTTAATAAAGTGCAATTTTTATATACGTCAGTTTCATTCTTGTAGGTTTGAGGAAAATGTAGGTGTTCTATAAAATGGCATTTATTCAATGACGTATTTATTTTAGACAGCATTTGCATATGAATGCTTTTACATATAATTTAAGAGCTGTTTTGCAAAAATAACTATTTACATCTACTTCTTTTATCTTTCGTTGTTATGGAAATATTCTTAGAATTTTTGCAGGCTAGAAAATTAATGGTATAAATTAATTTTTAAATAAATATTTCCTTAAGAGAAAAAAATTTCTGTAAAAATACAATAAGTTACAGCAAGAAAAAAAAAATATCATACATTTAAACAAGTATGTAATAATTTGCTTCATATTTATAAAGACTTCGTTTAGAATTATATGTACTGGCTAGGACAAATTAAACTAGACTACGTTTATATTTTTAAAAATAAATCTACTTATCAATTTGCATATAAATATAAAGTTTGGGAGAATATTATTGCTTATATTTGTATATTTTAATCTTTCATTAATTCTTAGATCATTATTCGTTATTGGTTTCTTCCTTTTTTTTTTTTTGTCTAATAGGGTATTTAAGCTATTTTATTTATACTGAGAGAAGACAGCTTTACTCTAATTCTCTCTAATGAAGCTGTTCTGTTAGTTTTTCTGCATGCATTTTTTTACGTTAATAAACTCGTTTGATCTCTCTATATCTTTCTGATTTTTCACAAGTTTATTTAAGCTGATCATTTTTTTCTAATGCTCTTTATATTTTTATTGTAGATCTGACATACAGTATTCGATTTTCGGAATAATTATTCAGTTATTTTTAGGACATACTGTTATAGCAATAAATGCTTAGATTACTTTATTTCTGTTCCTGTAAAGAACACCTTTGCCTTATTAAATGGGGATAACGTAAGCAATTTATAATAAAACTCATTCAAGTAGAGACGACAATTATCCGTTAAAGTAAAATGTATTAATAATATAGTTTCTCCTTTTAATAAAAATATCATATACCAATTTACTATTTATATTCACTATTAACGTTTGATATTTTTTATTTTATAAGTTTCTTTTTAACTTATTATTGTTGAAATATAGGTAATTTTACTTTATCAAATAAACTACAATGAAATAAAAATAGATTAGTTTTATTTCCAGAAATATAAATTACAGATTTTATTTAGAAATAGTAAAAATTTAATTTACAGCAAACCAAATTGAATATGTATTTATAAATAAAAGGAACAGACCAAAATTTCAAATTTTTAAAAACAACTGAGAAAATATAAGTACCAAATACATATTCAAGGACTATTAAAAGTAAACTTTCTTAAATATAATAATTAACATAATTTTTTAAATGTCTTTTATAAGAAATTTAATTCGTAATATAATATTCATATTATTCATTCTTTTTAAAAGTTATTGATTAAAACACATTTCCTTATGACGAATAAATTAACTCTTTTACTTTTAAAAAAGAGAAAAATTTTTTGTTTACTTACTTTATTAAACAATGTTACATAGTTTTAAATAAAAATATTCTATGGACAGTTTTTTTAATATATTTATTCATGCAACTCCATCGTGTCTTTATCAGTTGCATATCACTTGTGCACAAGGATAAGACAGAGAGTATCCAGTTTGGAACTCAAAAATCAGACTGATTTGTACTTTACAAAAATGTTGCAGTGCAGCTGTGCTGACTGCATAAGTGTTATATAATATAATACTTTTTTAGATGGTCTATTAGAAAAATTTGTTACTTTTTTGTAAACATCTAACAATAATTAACATAAAAGTAATTATTATAGCTTTTAAATATTAAATTAATTGATTATTGATTAATATTATTTGCATAAATTGATAATCTGAAATTATTTATCCATAAAATGAAATATATTTAAAAATAATTATTTGACGAAATATAAACAATATTCATGAAGGAACATTTTTCATCTTCTAAGTTACCAGTGTGTAGAAAACGTGGGTGTAAACGTTAATCAATGAATAGAAATGTTTCCTAAACGAGAAACAGTAATATCCTATTTTTTTATATTTTTAATCAAAGAAATATAAACATCGATGGTCGGCAAACTTTTTGGTCCTAGGGCGATATTGACTTTTTTACAAATTCATATGGGTCATCATTTAGGGCACTCTCAACAACATAGTGAAAATAAAAATGTTATCAATTTAAAATCTATACCTGCATTTCGATACAGTATGAAAATGCAATTGAAAAAGATTTTTAGTTAAAATGCTCTTATATTTACAATTTGAAATTCTTCTAATTTTACCTTATAGTTTATTTTAATTTTTCGTCCAATTTTAATAATTTAAAAGTTCACTTATAACTAACAGCAATACCAATATCAAGAATTTCTTATCTTAATATTAATTTCCTAGAATTTGTCTAAAATAATACATTTTTAATATAATTTATGAACTAATAAAAAATGGTTTTTAATTTACATTATTATTAAAAATAGGAAAATTGGTGTTTCCTGAACCCGATCCTTAGTACTCATGAGTAGCACTCCGTAGAGATCCTGGTTTACATGCTGCAATCGAATTTTACCAATCAAAATTCGAAATCAGTATCTTTTATGTAATTTGACGAACGAAATATAAATTAAAAAGCAGAAAAAGTGGTATAACCTATTCAAAAGCGATTATGGTTGTCATTATTTTGAGCTAGCTTTTTCTATAGTGTAAAAAATTACCTTAAAACAACTTTGGTCAGAAATTTATTGTAATCAATTTACTAACCGATCAATTGATTAACACAATTTTCTAATTTGTTAAGCATGGATTTATCACATAGTAAGTACCTCGTGTGAGCATCTTTTCACAAACATTTTGACCTTGAACTTCAACAATTTGAGAAATACCTGATAAATTTTCAAAAGTGTACAAATCATTTTACCTGCGTTACATCACATGATTCATTTTGGATATATAAATAGTTTTTAAAGAGCTGGCAGGACAGGAATTTGATATAGACTTGCCATATTGACAATAGACTTGTCATGTTGTATTTTTCTTTTCTTTTACTTAAATTCAAGTTGTTATCGTCAGTCATAATCTAATTAATTCCAGGTTGGAAGTTCGTTTGGATTAATGAATGACGTTGACCTTTAACGAACTTAAGTAAAAGAAAGAAAAAAGCCCTGATATGATGATGCCCATTGTATGCTAGTCTATATCCTCTGCTCTGCCAATATTCCAAACTGTTGCTGTCCAAAGTGATCGTATGATTTCATTACGAAGCAATTTATCGAACATGAACCAATAAAGTCTTCCTCTGTGATAAATCATGTAACGAACCCCAGAAGGGCCAATGATTGTGTGGACCAGTAAGTGGTGGAGCAAGGCTGTTTGCAAGGCAATTTTTGCCATGAAAAAGGCTGGCTCATGTGTTTCAACCATCTTTGGCGTTATACCACTTTTCAACTTTTAGTTTATATTTCGTTCGTCAAACACATAAAAAAGAACTGCGATTTCGAATTTTGATTGGTAAAAATGGACGGAGGCTGCTCTCTACAGTGCCCTCGCGAGGCGGATCGGGTTCACACCAATTTTCTATTTTTAATAATAATGCAAATTAAAACACCATTTTATTAGTTCATAGAATATATTAAAAAATCTTTGTTATTTTAGACAAATTCTAGGAAATTATATTTGCGATAATAGAGATATACAAATTATTAAAGTAGTTGAAAAATTAAAAATAAACATAAGGTAAAATTGAAGGTATTTCAGTTGCTAAACTCTAAGAGCATTTTAACAAAAATCTTTTCAATGCATTCATACTGTATCAATGCAGAAATTCATTTAAATTGATGGCATTTTTATTTTCCTTGTTAGACGGAGTGCCCTAAACCCCGCTATGGTGTAAGGCGTATGCCTAGAGACAAAAGGCCGGCCATCGTGTTTAATTCTGATTAAAAGCCTGCAAAAGCAGAATATTTTGTTTCTCGTTTGAAAGCATTTCTATTCATTGATAACATTACACCACATTTCTACACTGGCAACTTAGAAATGAAAATGTTCCCGCTCATGGGCTATGTTGTTGCCTGCTCGTCGAAAATATCGTACAGCGTATTCATTTCTGGATAGATATTTCGGAGAAGTATCATTATGCAATATTGCCAATCAATAATCGAGTAATTAACTGTTTAAACTATAATATTACTTTATAGCCAATTATTACGTTAGTTTACAAAAAAGTAACAAACACTACAATAGACCATCTAAAAAGTATTATATTATATAACACTTTATTTAATATTTATGAAGTCAGTCTGACCACAACAGACTGCTGCTGAAACAATACGGCTGACAAGCTGATTGCATGTCATGTAAGCTTTGTCAGCAAAATATTTTTATTTAAACTGTAACATTATTTAAGCAAAAATAGTAGGCACAACAACTCTTCTCTTTTATAAAACATTAAATCATAAGAAATATTTGTTATCAACTTTAAAAAGAACCCATATTACGAGATAAATTTCTTATAAAAAATTTAAGAATTATGTTCACTGTTTACTGTGTCGCTTAATTGCTGTTTGGCACTATATTTTCTCGGTTATTTTTAAAATGTGAGCTGTTCACACAATACATATTCAACCCCCAGTTTGCTAATTAAATTTTATGACTAAAAAATCATGATTTATATTTCCTGAAGCAGAAACAAATCTTGACACATTTCATTGGTTGTGATAGTAAACCCACCTATTCAACAATAACGAAAACTTATAAACAAAAATATCAGGCGTGCTCAATTGTTATTGGCAGCAAATTGGTATGATATTTTTATTGAAACTATATTATTAATGCATTTTAAGCACAACGGATAATTAATCGTCTCTATTTGAATGAGTTTTATAAGTACACGTTCGCTCCCATTTAACAAGGCAAGGAATTCTTCCACTGTGAAAATAAGCAATCTATCATTATTCTTTCAGTATGTCTAAAGCGAGATAATGTTCAGCTGCTATGTCAGATGCAGCTAAAAAGCAAGGCGTGAAAAAATTATCAGCTATAAACTTGTGAAAAATCAAGAAGATAGAGATGACGGACACAACAAAAAATCTGTGCAGAAAAGACTAACAGGGCAGAGAGAATTAGGAAAACTTCTCTCAGTAAATCAAGTGAAACTAAGCTATTGATAAGGAAGAAGGCAACAGTAATGGTAGAGTAATGAAAGACCAAAATATACAAATATAAGCTGTCCCAGGCTCTATATTTATGATTAATGAAATAGCCATTTTAAAAATATTTCAATCTAGTTTGTATTATATATTCTTCAAACGGGTAAATATGAGCAGTATTATATGTTTAAATATGTATAATATTTTTTCTTTGCTATATGTATTTTGAAATTTCTCTAATAGACTGACTGAGCCAATTTATACCATTATTTGTATACTATTCTACTATGTAAGTAGATGTACAAATATTACATTTTACAAAACATGCTACAAAGCTCTATGTAAAAAGCATTCATAATACAAGCTCTGTCTAAAAACTCACGTCATTGAATAATGCACCATTTCATTACCTCCCAAACATTCTAAAAAATTGCACTTTTGACAAATGAACATGTGTCATTCTATTGCCTTTCAGGCTACTGCTGCCATAATTTAAGCGACTATATGAAGCTTACAACTGTTTACAATATTATTGTTGACCATTACAGAAAGCATTTAACATCGACTAATTTTATAAATTTTATAGAATATCACCACGATACAAATCTTAAAAAAAATAGAAGGTAATAAAGGGCGCAAATCTATCTGTCATTCATTCTCATTGATGCAATAATAACAGTGCCTGTACTGGTGTGCTTGTCTTTTGCTCTTGTCTATCTGGCTTGGCAGTACGGTGTAAGTATCAATGTTTTGAGCTTGCAGTTCTACGAAATAAATGGGGAAATATTTTCGAGTTTGTGAGTTTGGTTTACTCGGTTTAAGAAAGGCTGGTTAACAATGGTTTTATGATATATTTGGCTATTTATTGGTGCTATAGAAAAGACGATAATTCTCCCTTTCTTTTAGGTATGATATGCAATCTATTTTTAACAGGCAATTTAATCTGTTGAAAAGATCCAAATATAATATTTGCTATTTTAACATTCAAAAATATTTTATAGGTGGCATCATTCAACCATTAAGATGTATTTTCACCTGAAAAGCAGTTTTAAAATAGATCCTGCTGTTTGGCTTTCATGAACTCTGGGTCGTTACCAACCGCTATATGCAACTCGACATTCCATCAGCATTTGACCGCTGAAAATATTGTATTACGGCATCGCCGTTTTGCCCATTTGCCAAGTAAACTTTGCCAACAAAACATCATAGCATTCAGCAAACACGAAATGGCTCATATTCAAGACTAAAAGGAAAAGAAGTGTTCAAGATCCAGTGCACATAATACAGCTCAGCCTTTGAAAATGAACCAGTAGATACAATATCAAGTGAGAGGGTTAACACAGTGAACACAAGCATTCCCATTCAAACCTCTCTAAAAGCAGAGATCTTCAAATTGTTCAGGGAAATCTAAAACATTGGAAAAATTATTACTTTGGAGTCAAAGCTACTTATAAGACCCCCCAAAAAAATGTATAACATCCTGAGGAAGAAGGCACTTGGCTGAAATAGGTAATCGCCAGGATGACCGGCTGCGCACTGGAAATGACCCCACATCCAATCAGTGACTCAGCCTGGCATGGGCAGACTGAGCTGGCCTTCTGTTAGAAAAAAATATGTGTGTATAAAGCTATATTTGAACACAGTATAAAAACCAAGATGAATATTGTTATTTACCAGCTGTAGCTCCAGTCACATAATGAAACCTCGTGACTACCCTATGGCATTAAGCTTCAATGGTACTGACCATTTACGATGCATCTGACTGGGCAGATTTTGACCCACTACTGCACCTCTGACAGATATTATGACCTGCTTCTTGGGAACCCACTGTGAAATTGGCATTGAAATAGTGGGCAGAAGTATTTTATTTCTTGCCAGAAATGGAAGAAAACTCCCCACTATTTGGTGAGCCCCATGGGAATTGTAAACTATCAAATATTTTTATTAATTTAATTTAAGACCAAAAAGTTCTGGAAGAAAAGTATTTATAGGCATCATTTTAAAACAGACATTTAATGTTTTCTCCAGCTATTCAAGTGTTGTTGCTGGCACAATTGATTAACATGATATTGCAATGCTGTTTTGACTACTGTTGACCAGATTTCCTTGAACCAACAGTGAGGCAGAATTTTAGTGATAAATGGTTGATATTGAAGGGCTATTGAGAAAATCCTTAAAAGCTATGTGTATTATTTTAATTTATGTGTATTAATTTTATTGAATTTTGTAGTTAGTTTTTAATTATAACATAGATGTCTGTCATTTTTTTTTCTTTTAAAAGAAACTGGCACGATTAAAATATTAGTGTACACCTTTTTTGAAATTAAACAATGTTCGAAGGCAGAATAAATTAGCTAGTATCAATGATGTTTGGTTCCTTATTAAGTTTGAATGGGCTCGATACTATAAGATAAAGTATTAAAGATTCAGAAGATCTAAGTTTGTCAACAATCGAGGGCCCCCCACAAATATTAACCTGGTCGTGATACTAGGTACTATTGGAGGCTTTTGGAGGCTTTGGAGGCTGGCTGCGTCACCTGGTATCATAGAACATGTTACGTGAAGGCTTCATTTAAATTTTGTACAAGTTTATTGATCAGTAATGTCCATGCGTATAATCTGGCATGTGTGACCAAGATATTAAGAAGATGCAAAAACCAGGTTTATTCACATATCATAAAGTGATAAATATTGAATTTTGGACAAATTTCGTACAGATATTACATAGAAAATTTAAGGGAATTGTTGATTGTTCAAAAGATGATGGTTACACCACTAACAAATTGTTTTTAATAGTTTGTGACAACCTTGTGCAAAACAGATAATGCGCGAATGCTGAGATGAAAATTGTGGAACTTTATCCAATTTTTGTAATAATAAATTCTTTCATGTAATGAGATGATTATAAGTATGATGGTTTTGAAGTTTTCAATGATTAAGCCAGACCACTGTGTTTATAAATCCTTTCACTAGATATATACAAATCAATATCAAGTGGTAGATGTTTTAGGCAGAATGACATTTCTATATTTCTTAATACGTGGCAAAACCTGCAATTTGAAAGTTGATAAGTACTGGCAATATCTCTAAGATTCAAATCATCAACATTTCTAAAAGGTCACCATTGAACCAGGAGCAGCAATCTTAGCTCATCCCACTGTCCTGACCACATGCCACTGAAAAGGATGATCATTAAGGGCCCCAAGTGGCTCCTACAGAGCACGTGTTGCTCCTGGTGTTTACAGCTGTCATCGCTTATGTTTGGTAATAAATAATTCCAACTGAAATTAAGCCCCATGTGGGCTCACAAATGTTGACCATATATGCTTCAATATATTTTTACATCATTAAGAGCTTTGACCTTACAAAAACTATTGATTCTATCAAGCTAATACGGCATATCTAAGTGCTTGTACTATATTCATGCTGTACACATTTCATCATATTCAAACTAGCATAAAATCAATATTTGTTTGTTATGTTTTAATATATGAATATCATTATAAAGAAAATGAAAGCAGTTTTGTCCACCATCTGGCTGAACTGGTGACAAAATATGTTGGTTTCGACTTTAAACAGAAAATGTTTGGCTCCTCCGAGAAGATGTTTGAGCAAATGTTGCCCAATATTATGGCACTCTATCTTGCCTCTTTCAGTTCTTCCATATTTCGTTTTTCGTCAAAACAATGGCCCAAATGCACTCCAGCTTTCTTTAAATCACAAAAATTACTTATAGTATCTGAAACAATGCAACAATACATGAAC